>JAUTBZ010194865.1:0-21812 GCA_032361785.1 Lepetodrilus galriftensis | reverse complement strand
GAGACAGAGGGAGACAGAGGGAGAGAGAGGGGGAGACAGACCCAGAGAGATAGGAGATAGGGGGAGACAGAGAGAGAGAGGGAGGAGAGATTAAATGAGAGGCAGAAAGAGAGAGAGATAAAGTAAAGGAAGGAAGGACACTCTGTAAGCAAGTTCCACGTGTGAACAACACAACGATTGGTGTATGCAATCAATACTATTAATTGACTGGTCCAAATCTGCCCGATTTAGCGAAGTCGATAGGTTTTAGTATTCCTAGACTGCCATCATGTGTGGTCTGGGTTGATTGCAGTATAGTAGCGAATTTATAGCATATCCTTTCGTGAAGAACTCAATTCGTTCCCGATTGATCGTGAGAAGATGAGTGGGGAGGGATAGGGGAGGGAAAGATGAGGCGGGGGTGAAAGAGGAGGTGGTGAGGAGTAATGACCGTGTCCTTGTAGGAATATCACCACGATGTAGAGATGGGTGCATCTATAGTAATGGACGAAATTAAAATAGACAATTATTGTAATGAAGTACATGGTTAATCAGAAAGCATACTCTTAGTCTTGGATACTTCTATAGCGTAGTGGGTAGTGTACAACATATATGAAAGCAAGTTTGGGCCCTGGTATCTTCTTCATTTTCCATACGAAGGAGACGATTTGGGATGAAACCCCTCCACACATTAGACTGCATGGTGTTCATCAGCTTCAGTGGATTATGCTAGATGTAATTGATTTCGCATTATGTAAATCGCTGTTAACTGATACAACAACACATCCATTTGAAGCTTTTGAACACCTATTGATATGAGTAAAAGATTCAAGCAGACAGAATAGAAGTTTTATTCGGCGATTCACGAAGTTGTAATGTTACCACTGGTTATGGACCCCCATTTTCCAACACTTTCCTAAATTTCAGCAGTCTATGCCTGATAGATTTTGGGTAACAGATGTTTGTTACATTATCTACCAGACTATGAGGCAGACAATCTTCTGATCCGAGGGTCGTCAGGGGACACTACTCTATGACTACTCTGATGTATGGATTTGCAGACCGCTATAAATATAGATTTGCGGCCTGATGTGAGTTAATCCGAATGACGTATATTCATAAAACAGATCACATGATGTGTAAGTATTAGTCAGGCTTGTTATATATAGCATATAATTAATCGCATGCCTTATAAAGAACAAACTATGTTGTTACGATGGAATACATACTTTTGTAAAAACTCTCCAAACGCTGTTTAAACGCAGCTTTATTTAGATGTATGAGTCGCCCCAAGTCCCACTACGGGAGTTGGTGTTCTGGCCAGAAGGAACTGTGGCCATATATCACAGCTGGATGTACGCTACACAACATGGCATAGTCAGACAGCGGAGTAATAGAAGCTGCTGTCACGTGACCAGAATATCATCTAGATTCTGGACAGTGACATATATTATTGATGCTTTAGAAGATCAAGCTTAAATTTCATAGGATTCTAAAGATATTTATATACTATAACCTACGTATGTATGCGGAATTCCAGGTTAACAGCTCAAAGTATCATTTATTGATATTCTAGACATCAAAGTATCGATACTATTGATGCTATGGACAGCACAGTATCGATATTTTTTACGTTCGTGATACTACAGTATCGATATTATTGTCAGATATTATTGTCAATATCTATGCTCTGGACAGCAAAATATCGATATTATTGATACTCCCCGGAACAGAAAAATATCGACATTAGTGATACTCGGGACAGCAAAGTATCGATATTAATTATGTTCTCGACAGAACAGTTTCGATATTACTGATGTTCGGGACAATATATTATGAAACAATCGTTATGCACAATTATGAATTGGGTATACATACATTTGTATTTACATTTCCTGTGCTCTCATAGAATATCATGGAAAATAAAATGGCAAACCTCCAAACATTATACAGAGTTTTAGTAATTGTTTTTCGATTTTTATTTTTTTTGTGATCACATCGTCGTAGAACCATTCGAATTGTTTGTGATCACATCGTCGTAGAACCAGAGGGGTTCTACGACGATGTGATCACAAACGATTCGAATTCTAAATTCTAAATCTCCTTACACTAATTACTAAAACTTCCAAATCCAATAAGTATGACTACGATCTCTGATTACAAACACTAAACTTCGTACAATGAACACTTAAACTCCGTGCACCGAAGACCCACTTTCCAAGCACAAACTACAAACGTCAGGCGATATTTAAGAAATTGGACTTTCAGATTATTAACGATTATTCCTTGTGACACAAATATGAGATTCATCTTGATATTTTAACTTCAAGTGTTATGTACTAACAGATTATATAAATATAATTAGTTTATTTCATAATAAAAATAATATATAATATCAAATGTTTTATTTATTTTAAATAACATTTCATCAGTATCTTGGTTGTCAAATGTCTTCCCGTAAGTGTTATGGTTAGCGTGTGTTGTGATCGAATGGGTCAACCCATAGGCTGACGATAATATGTAACAGTTTATGATCTGATCAATAACAAATACACTGTGATGTATCTAATGTTGAATGACACAATCTATTAGTCAACGATATCTCTGACATTGTCGTGAAGCTTGACAAACATACAAGAAAGCCAACCAGGTTCCAGGGTATCCTTTCACGAAGCTCTCTCATCCACTAAACGACCATAACGTTCTCTTTGTCGATAGCTAATACATAGACAGCGCTATGGTTTCTTAGTGGATAAGAGCGCTATGTGAGAGGAAATCCAGTACAGGAAGGC
This sequence comes from Lepetodrilus galriftensis, assembly GCA_032361785.1. Classification (NCBI taxonomy): domain Eukaryota; kingdom Metazoa; phylum Mollusca; class Gastropoda; order Lepetellida; family Lepetodrilidae; genus Lepetodrilus; species Lepetodrilus galriftensis. The sequence goes on along the minus strand of JAUTBZ010194865.1, from coordinate 19,041 downwards.
CGAGGTAAGTCTGAGGCCTGTTCAGGAGGACTAGTTTAAGAGTTATGGCGTGACGTCACATATGAATGATGAAGGTTTCCAAGGCGATTTCAAGCGTGTACTCGCGGGTTCGCGCCCTCCTGAACAGGCCTCAGGTTGAGTGTTTGAGGGCGATGTAAAGATATTATATTAGTATAGGAATTTCCCAAAGCGACCGGTAATATACTCCTCAGATGTTGTGTCAAATACGATTACAGACATACCATTGGAACCAGAATTGACAATTATGGCTCACAAGCGTAGAGCTCTACACTTGCAGAGCATTGAAACAATTTGTGATTGTCTAGACGCCTCCGAATAGTTTGGCCGCCTTTCTGACGTCTTGTGGTTAATACTATACTCAATATCATTCCTCCAAATGCGTCTGCAAGTTCTTGAAGAGTACCTGGAGCCTGTAGACGGTCGCGGAATTCTTCATCGTTAAGAGAAAGCCGGTTTGAAGGTAAACGTAGATGTCCAAAATGGCTACTGGCGCTTAATTAATGTTGTTGAGTATATAGTTGTAGAAGGTATTCCCCTGTTTGGCAATTAACGTCAGAATGTGACGTGCTACGTAATGTATGTACAACATCTGACATCATGGTGTAGACGTATTAATGTCTCGAAGGACATCAGGGTCCCGTTCCACAAAGCGATGGTGGTGCTACGTTTATTAAGACGTAAATTCTAAACCTTAGTTCTGAATATCCTACATCCTATTAGTTGACAAGCTCTTTTTTTTCTCAGGGTCAAAGTGCGAATCAATTCGTTACGTCACCGTAACTTTGAGTTAACCAATTACCAAGCCACTACTGACATTTGGATGAAGGCACAGCCGTCGGCATTGATTGGCTAGATCGCTGTCACGTGTATAGCAATATATCACGTGTTTCCTGTATAATCGGGTTCTTGGAGTAACGTGATGTTATGTAAAATGCAGCTAAGACCCCCGTTCCACAGAACAATGGTAGCGCTACGAGAGTGGTAATGTCATGCGGACGTATAATATAGTGACTAGTGACTAGTAGGAACGGAACCCCAATCTCATTAAAATTATAATTATACGAAACTGACGATCGGATATTTTGACAGTCACTACGTTTCCAAAAGAATATAAAAATGTTCAAGTAAGGAAACGAACTCTAATATTAATTAGATTGAAGGAAACCCACGCCGTGACTCCACAGAATGGTCGTAGCGCTACGAGAGTCGTATCTCCTGTACGTAAACATGGCCTTACGACATTCGTAGCGCTACGATTGTTCCGTGGAACGGGGTCTTGCACTTTCAGAGAACATCACGGTAGGTCTAATCCAAGAACAGGAATATCCGGGAAATATGTGAAATATTGCTCAACACGTGACAGCGATCTAGCCAATCAATGGTGACGGCTGTTCCATCATCCAAATGTCAGTAGTGGGTTGGTAATTGATACACTCAAAGTAACGGTGACGAATTGATTCGCACTTTGACCCCAAGAGAAGAAGGGCTTGTCAACCAATAGGAGGGAGAGGATTCATAACTATGGTTGTACCTGGACGTGATTCATATGACCCTCACACGTTTATAATTATACATATGAAATAAAGCTGATTTCTCAAGGATATTTTGCAATTTTTAAATTTTGTCTTTAAAATATATTCAATGTTACTTTGCTGAGATTTAACGTTATTCCTACTATGCACGTGACAAAGGGAATTCTGTGTTTCAAAACTATTTTCGTTATCAGAGGCACCATTAATCTTTTATACAAATTGGCTGCCACATATTCATATAGGAATGCACTACTCCCAAAGTGAAACACGTTTACAGGCAGAATTCTCCTGATCATGACAAATCTAATTTGATTTCAACATAGCTTATTGCCTCAACTTTAACAGCATTAGACAAACGTGAAACACTTATCGTAGTCTTCTAGCCCTTTAGAGTCCACTTCACGCAAGTGTGTGTTCTTTTAGGGGGTTCGCCTTTCTAAGCCAATGCCTATTTGCAACACAAATTTAATATGACACCGATTCTGTCCCAATAATGGTGTAGAATTATGGTGTACTATTTTGACAACCACAATGAACCTAGTTGATGTAATACATTCTGGTGGAATGTCTGTAAAGTACAAGTTACACTGAGAACAATCTGGGTTCAGTGTACCGTTCCACAGAATTATCGTAACGTTACGACAGTCGTAACTCCTATACTATACGTTAACATGGAGTGGCTAAGGAGTTACGACTCTGAGAATAAAATGGGTGTCTATTCTCGAAACGTTCTTACGATCGTAGGACAAACTTAACGATTCTTATAGTATGGCTACGAACTGTTCTTAGGCTAAGAGTTCGTAAGAACGTTTGGAGAACAGGCCCCCAGTTCCATAGAACGATCGTAAGGTTACGATAGTCGTAACTTCTATATATACGTCAACGTTGAGTCGCTAAGGAGTTACGACTCCCGTAGCGCTACGATAGTTCCGTGGAACGGCGCCTGCATATCTCTTAATTATATTCGTAATTTATTAAAGTAAACCATATCAACAGACAATTGGCGCCAGGTTAAAGTACATAATATACACGCTGTGTATGCTCTGTATACCAGTAATTACTAATATAATAAGCCACAGGAATAGTTCTGTCAAACTTCACATTGTATAGCATTAACATTAGCATTTCTCTGTTGTAACATTAGCATTTTAGCTCCATGGAGGATTCTTCTTACACGCCGACGGACACACGCTAAGCAGCTTTCAAGACCGGAGTTTCTTCGCGTCGGCTCCTCCGGGAACGAATTGGATACTTTTATAGATTCCGATGGACGATGTTATCCAATTTTGATGTTTCCGAGAGGCTTTTGGCTCCGGGGTCTTATCCCAAATATTCTTCGCCTGTTTTGCGACGAGAAAATCATCGAGCCAAGAGTGAAACAAGCACGAAAATCTGCTTTATCGATCTAGCTGGATTGACATTTTGCGATGGTGACAAATACGCCATTGTTACTTGGGATGTAGTTTTTTTCTTCTTATAATAAGGATGCGAACCAACTAGTCCTTTGTTGCTATATGCAGTGTCAATGTTTGATGTTCAAAATAATCTTTAAATAAAATAAAAAAGAGAAAAGAAATCATTTCAGTTCAACACAATGGTCCCAAGTGTGTTTTAGGATCCTAATGCGAAATACTAGTACACCTCATGACTGTATAATGCGACACACTTCTCACGACACGGGAAACCGGTCGAATTTAGGTTACGACCGATAATTTTCGGGACAGAAGCTGGTGAAAACGTTGTTGTTTTTTACAAAAGGTTAAATAATTTAATAGACGTGGACATGTTATATTTCACATTTAATAGTTGTCTTTTAAAGAGATTGAAACCATGGCTCCTTTGTTGTTGTCAGTGTATTAACTAACTTAAATGGGTTAATGTATGTATCTATCGGGAATACTTCTATATATACTGGTTATAATTAAAAGTCATCCTCGAAACTCCATGGTTATAATGGCCGGCCTTTCGGGGATGATTAATGGTATACAATCACGTTTTGTCGACATAGTTCATGCTTAAACGTATTTTACCTGAAAGTATGTACATTTCATCTGCCTACACAAGTATATTATGATAACAAGCTATATCTTCCGCATGCCTCACTATTTTCATAGTTTAATGTTTTTGATTTTTTTTTATCTCGAGATTTTAAAGACGAAAATTAAGTGACGAAAATGAAAATATTGAAAACCAAAGGAAATAACGAACCCAGAACACTACAGACGGTGCTTGATCGTGTAAGAAAAGTAACTTCGTCAGAACTGATGTCAAGTCGGATTCGAACTCGAACTCGACCTTTAGCTACGATGAGTCACGATTGTGTTATCAGCCGCCCTTTAATGACGACACATAGACGTACGCTTGGATTTATCTATAATAGTTATGTCAATCTAAAGTAGATCCTGTGCCCTAGCTGCATGTATGTTTAAATTGTTCTGGCATTTCAAAACCGAGGATATAATTAAGTATTTGCCAAAAGGCCTTTGCAATGAAACTTAATTGATATAGGGATGTACGGTGCTAGTTCGTTTGGTGTCGGAAGTAAAACAGCATGTAGAAATTGGGGGGGGGGGAGTGTTCGGAATATCTACACATTTAATGCAGTATACGGATAATTCACATGAAATACCGTGGGAATTCTCCTTCGTAAAATCATTATTTTACATCGGGCAGTTTCTTTATCCTCTTCCAAACGCGGATCTTCTTTCCTTATTTCGTGGACAGTAGAAACACTTAACTTTCGCGTAATAGGATTCACTGGAGAGAACATTTTCCAAACCGTCGTAATACATTAGATTGCGTGTCTGGAAGTATTCAGGAATTCATTACAGCCACAGTCGGTATTGGCAGCAAATTACTATTAGTTGGCAACAGTTGCTCAATTATATTATCAGTTGTATTTCTATGTGTACAGAGTATTGGAATCCAACTAATCTAAAGATAACACCTTTAACAGATACCGTTTACGGTAAGTTCGTGCCGTTGAATATATGTTTTGTATGAATATTGTACAATTTATTAATAGTGAAACGATAATTGTGCTATAACAGCATCGGTATGACTAACTAAAGATATAGACGGTGCCTTTATATGCCCATTTTAAACAGCATGCCATCAAGAAAACAAATCTATGTAGTAGCGAAAACAAAAACTTCAGACCTCAAGATTACGAAACTTATTTTAGTACCATTTCATGCTCAACTCAAAGTTTTATTCACAAACCTTATATACAATTTGAGCTTGAGCATGAAATCGGGGCCTTTACTTCCTAATCTAGTGCATATCTATATACCGGAAGTTCTCGTCGTAATTTGAAGCAAATCTATTACAATAGATCAGATCGTATCTCTCGAGTATCGATATATAATATGTAGGCCAGGTACCCGTTGCAAGACGCTCTTGTAGTGCTACAATAGTTGTAACTGGGCTCCCGCCACAATAGAAAGCGTTGACCTTACAATAGTTGCAGCCTACAAGAGCGTCGTGCAACGGGCACCTGCTCAATACAGTTCAATGATACATAAATTTCACCAACGCTACTTATTAACACTTGGATCCAGGATAACCCTTTCATCTCGTGTCAACTGCAAGACCTTAACACTCCCATAAGTAGTGTTTAATACATGGAGATTGATACCACTTACGAATGGATTTACCCCACTACGAAGCCGTAACCGTCCCGTATGTAATGTTTTACGCATGGCGATTGGGACCACTTACGAACGGATTTACGCTACTGCAAGACCCTAACCCGCCAGTAAGTAGTGTTTAATAGATGGCGATTGGAATTACTTACGAACGGATTTACGGTCTCGTAGTTGATACGAGAACTTAATGAACGAGTACGTACCCAGGTCAGTTGCCTGAGATAATAATGGACCAAGCCAGCCAAGAGTTACCACTTCTACAACAATACGGCCATTGGTCTGCATACTGGATGGAAGAGCTCGATCAGAAGGATGATAGCCTGGACAGAAGCTCTCGTATCAACATAATACCATAGAGTTCTCTTAGAGACCAGGGACCCGTTCCACAGAACCACCGTGGGCCCATGAGAGTCATCACTTGTTAAATAGTGATAACAAACGGTTGTTATGAGGAACTGGGCAGACACACAGCCAAACAAAATATCTGGTCTAGGATCCTAATAGAATCCCAACAGGATCCTGGCAGGACACTTTAACCTCGAGTGCCCTGCACATATCCTGGTGGGAGTTTGGTAGGATCCTGGAATAGTGCACTTAAATATGTTGTTGTTGTTGCTGGACGCACTTTCACGAGGCTCTCATAGCCACTATTGTCAGGACCCCGTTCCACGAAACAATCGTTGTCGTAACTCCTTAGCAAATCCATGCTAACGTGCAGGATATAGTTTATCGAATCTCTTATATCCACTATGAGACCACAGCGCTGTCGTAAGTGCACGATCTCCACGCATAATAAGATATCGCTACGAGAGTCCTTATGGTCTCGTAGTAGATATGAGAGTTTCGAGAAACCCTACCCTAGAGTTACGGGCCCCAGACAATAGCGCACTCGTAGCGACCTCTTAAGTTATAATTACGATGCTCGTGAACTTACAGAGCGCTGTCGTCTCGCTGTGGATAAGAGAGCTTCGTGCAACGATATCGAGGACCAGGTTATCCACCAGGATCGAAGACTCGGAAGACGGTGTCGGGGAACTTAACGAGCGGGCGCCAGGTGTAATCTGTGTTGAGAAGGTCACCGTCTTGGTGAAGTCATCAGTTCAGGATAATACAGCCCCCCATCAACACTGACATCTGTAGAACAGCGTACACTACCAGTGTGACTACCAGACTCATGTCGTAACCAAGTGTAGGAGAGCAGTAGATGTACTTCAGAAAGCCAGAATTGCCAAGTCCTTCAACCTAGCCCCAGCACCAGTAGTGTAGTCCTTCAAGACTAGGTTTGATCATACATAAATATAATAATTGGATTTGGGGGACTAGGTGCGCTATAAGTAGGTCAATATCTGAATGAATTTCTTTCTTTTTAAATTACCCAAGATAGTTCAGGCCCCGATATTACGAAGCTGCTTTGAACACGAACTCATGCTCAACTCAAAGGTTGGTTCACAGATTCATATATAACATCAAAAATCTTTCTAATTTTGGGATCATGAAAGGGTCGTACCTGTAATCCCATTTTTTAATTATTGTATTTATTTAAATTGGGGTTTAGAGTTGCTTTCAAGGTTCTTTCATTTATATCACGACTTTAGGGCAGGAGGAAACCCCAACATTCGTAGGACTGAATGTTGCAGTAAACCTGCGAGCATCGACTGGTACTAACAAGACCAAGGATGTGTACTGTATAGTAATCCTGGAGTAAATTGAGATGTATACGTCATTTCCTGCTATAGGAAAAGCATGGCGCACGGGCAATTCGTGAAACTCAATACAGGGTTGTAAAGCCATAAACATAGTATAATTACATTGAACTGTAACCTTCTTACACCATTGCAAACAGGAACACGCATCCAAGACGGGTCGTCGATAATAATGAAATATTTAATTTAAGAAAATTCAATATTCTGACAAGATTCAAAGGTAGAATATCAACCATATCTGAATGGAATTCAAACAGAAGTATTTTTGTGTTTTTTCTTCCGCTCTAAACCTGCAGAGCCCCCTTAAACATGCTCGGAGTTGATTCAGAGGTGTTCTATAAATACTCGAGAGTCTCAATACTATTTCTTTATACCCAAGTTCATACTCAGACGTGTTCTTGAAGACCAGTGTATTCCTGAAATCGGATACTAGTATGTGCTCCCGTTCAGACGCAAGCTCGCCCTTTAGAGACCCCACTTCCGACATCGACCATCTCTTGTAATTCTGCCAAATTACGTCATCCAGAAAAAATACTCGTAACAAATCTAGAAATAATTCTATGGACTAAATTCTCGATTATACCTCCCACTGCTGAGTAATTCTATTTACGCGGTGGTGTAAAGCCCTACAAGAGGGCGAGGGAAACATGACAGCGATGTCCTTAAGAAGACGACCACGTCGCACTTACACGACTAACACCGTTGATTGGCACGACTATTAGCCTGGTATCTATAGGAGGCAGGGCTGGTATGCTCGTTATAAATACGACACTGCATCTCGCGTGTCCGGCCCTCGTTGAAAAGAAAGCTGGTCATCTTAAAGAGTGATAAGATGTGGTGACGATCAATCGATGCGGAGATGAATGATGCCCCGGAGGTAGGTGAGGAGATGGACATCTTTTGACGCGGTGATTACGGCGTATTTCTGCGGGACGTGCGTATTCTAGGTAGGAGAGTCGTACACGTGTCTAGACAATTGGTTGTCAGTCGGTCGTCCGTCTGTGTGCTTCGGACCGGACGTGTTATCAACATCCGGTTCGGCGGACGACAATGAGGATGAAATCAATGGCGCAGGGAGAAAGAGAGAATTCGAAGGAAATAATAGAAAGAGGGACAACGAGAGAGAGGGGAGGGGATTTAAGAAGCGAGATGAACTGAGAAAGTGTGTGAGAAAGGGGTGGAGAGAGAGAGACGGGTGGAGAGAAAGAGGATGGAGAGAAAAATAGAGAGCGAGAGAGAGAGAGAGCTTGACATAGACATAGATATATAGGGAAGATAAGAGAGCGAAAGAGAGAGAGTGGGGGAGAGTATTTAATAAGAGAGATGGACTGAGAAAGTGGGGGAGAGGGGTGGAGAGAGAGAGAGAGAAATCAAGAGAGCGCGTGCGCGCGTATGTGTGTGTGTGTTTCTATGTACAGGATTTCAATAGACGCATTTGAACATAGATAGGTGGGGGTTTAATCTAAATTGATTTTGTATTCCGAGTACAAGTTAAATGTCTGGAAAATCCAGACTTAATTAAAGCTTGGGTATTATCATACGTCACCTTAAGAATCATCAAATCAATTTACGGAGAGAGAAAAAACACGCTAACCATGGATTTTCCCTAATGTTCTAGTATGCTAATTTCGTATCCCATCTAAACACAGTCCAGCGTAGGAACTTACATATGAGGACTACATACGTGTATTTACTTGCTTATTTGGTGTAACATCCATATCCTTAATTTCGAAAACGGATATATTAAATTGAGCAGCTGCGAAATAAAACCTAGGAACATATCCGCGTGCCGAATACATTTATCTGTGGCCCAGTGGGCGTTTGGAGGTCGTGTAGGGGGGTTGGTCCTTTGAAATAACAGTCTGTGTGTCTATATGCGGGAGAACGCTTAATTACTGATTATGTTCTCAAACAAGAATTCCATTACCAGGAAGGAGTGTTACAATTTGAAATGTCCAGGGCCCTCCTATACGAAACGGCATAACTCTAGAGAAACCCTTATAGGACACTCAGATACGAAATGGGGTAACTCTAGAGAAACCCTTATAGGACCCACCTATGCGAAACTCACGTAGGCTACAAAACGGCGTACAAAACCATAGAGTACGCCCCAATACACATTAATCCTATAAAGTAACATTGGAACTTCCCTTAACACACTTGCCCCAACACACGACGTGTTGTCAATTCAAATCTAATTCACTCAAAAGCTGAACTTTCTCGCTAATCCGCCGCGTTTCTCTCCTCCAACAAACGGAAATCGTCTTGGTACATTGGTAAGACGTGTGTGTTATTGTATGAAATCGCATTAAGGCCTTTCCTCTTGTACCAATGCAATGGTCGACGCGAAGGATGAGGGTCTTGTGCTTGAGAGACGTATAGACACCGAGGTCTTCACGGTGAAGACATAATCAATGTTACTTAGGGTCTGCAGTACCATACCCCAGCACGTGATAAAGGTTCCACGTCAGCAGACAGAGGGTTCTATGATGCAGAGGCTTTCCATGTTGTGACGTCATTGGACGGGGTTTTTTTTATGTCCTAAAATCCCCCGACCCGAAAGGTCAAAACGATTTATCTTCTTCTTTGCTATGACATCGCAGAAATTGGTTCGATTTGGACTTCGTGTAAAAGATAACAGCTTTGAACGGGCGGTGAAATAAAATACTCAAGCAGCTTATACTTTGGCTGGGTGGTGTTCTCGAAACGTTCGTACGATCTTCTTAACTTAACAACGTGCGTAAAATCTTCCTAGCCCTACTACTCTATTTGAAACTTTAAGATTGTCGTCGATCGTATTTCTAAGAATTCGAACATTTAGAGAATATGTAGGTCCCTATTCTCGAAACGCTCTTACGATCGTATGACAATCTTAAAGATTCCTATTGTATGGCTATGCAAATGTTACGCACACTCTTAGGCTAAGTAGATCGTAAGAAAGTTCGGCAAATAGGGCCCCATTTTATACATGCATCTTTAAGATTGTCATACGATCTTATTACTGGGAACGTTTTGAGAACATGCCCCTATTCTAAAAACACTCTTACGATCGTACGACAATTCTATGAAAATGTTGCGTAGGCTCTTAGGCTAAGACGATCGTAAGAAGGCTTGGCGAATAGGGACACCCCGTTAACCATCCTCAAAAGCATTGCCTATTTAACGTCCTTCAGTAACTCGGCAATGGGGACGTATTTCAGAGTTTGGTGTTTAACCTTTCAGGTCGTTTTCTTCACTTTGCTATCTGAAACATGTGCTACAAATTGCCCAATAGTCAATAGGGTTGATTTCAATTGAAACACTTCCTAATGATGTAGAAACCTGTTTTTTTGTCTAATCTAATTCGAAAAGATCCGCTGCAATCAGTAAAGTCTGAGACTAGCAAGGTATTTGCACAGTGCTCTATTACCATGATAGATCTAGAGAGGGGAGCAAGAAAATAGGCGAAAGCGGGAATTGAGGAAAAGAAAACGAAAGAGAGAGAGAGAAATGAATGAGAGAGAGAGGGAGGGATGGAGGGATGGAAATATACCTATAGAGATAGAGAAAGCGAGAGAGAGAGATAAATAGGGAAGATGTGAGACGAGAGATGGGAAATAAGAGAGGGAGGGGAAGAGTAGAATGAGAGCCAAAGAGAGTCTATACTGGTAGAGAAATATATATAGAGAAAGAGAACGAAAAAGAAAGAATGGGAGAGAGAAAAAAGCGAAATACACACACCACACACATACACACACGCACACACACACGCGCACGCAAACGCGCACGCACGCACACGCACGCACACGCACGCACGCGCACGCGCACGCACGCGCACGCACACACACACTCAAGTTCTCTGCTTATCAGAAACGGTGTCATCAACTCTCAGAAAACCAATGTCAAGACGGCACACGATTACGCTGCGAGTCGCGTTATATTAGGTGCAGACAAGCCAGCGGAAGACAGTTGACGATGATCTGGTCTTAAGGAGAGGTGTGTATGTGTGTCGCACTAATGGTCTCAGATAGGTGTTCAGATCGCGTCGCTCCCGGCCTAGGGAATGTATTGATTTGTCAGATTGTAGTTTACCGGCCAGTTTGGACGTCGTCGCCTCCTCTTGATACTGTCGAACCACGGCTGTGGAGCTATTTATGGTACATCTTTACACGAGACCACATTGAAGGCACTGGTGTCTATTTAAGCGGTTTGTGATATGTATGTGTGTATACTGAGCGATAAAAGAAACGTGACGTCTTAATAACGTGAACATTTAGTTATTTTGCGCCGAACCCACGCTCGAAAGCGAGCTCATAGCGTTACATTATTACCTCGGTTAATGGATCAATGCGTTCTCATGTACGTTCTCAACTTCCTGTCTACTATACTGTCATCTTCCAAAAAGTACAGTATTCATCAACAGAACACCACGTGGTGTATTCAGAGCTATTATTATTTTTCTCCTAATGCATTTCAGTTTAAATTTACAACATATCATTATTTAATAGGTATATAAGAATACTCACAACATCAACATATAGTTTTAGTAACAATACGACCATTAGCTAAATTATGGTTTCGTTTATCGGCGTTTGCCCGGCCCCGGCCCCCACTCCTTCCATTCAAATACATATATTCCTAAATCCACCTCTGTTACAAATTACGGTTGATACAGATACTTTAACTGGGAATGACAACTCCACACAGATGTAAACAGGTTTATGCATTACAGTCCCCGTATGAGAGAACATCTGAGATTGAGCCTGGCTGTCATAAAACCACCTTTAAACCACAAATAAAACACCCAAGCAACCTTATTATGATTCCTGGGTTCCACTATCTCTCTCTCTCTCTCTCTCTCTCTCTCTCTCTCTGTCGGTGTCTTCTTTCACCCTCTCTCTCCCTCTCTCTATTATTGCTCGCTCTCTCACTCTCACTTTCCCCATCCCCTTCCTCTCTCACACACACTACATCCTTCTCTTTCCCTCTCTCTCTCACTCTCTCTTTATCTCTCTCCCTCTCTCTCTTCTCTCACACTCCATCGCTATATCTCTATCTCTCCTTCCCCTCCTCTCTCTCTCTCTCTTCTCTCACACTCCCTCTCTCGCTCCCTATATTCCCCCTCCCCTCCTCTTTCTCTCTCTCTTGAACCCAGCAATCACTATCCGGCTATTTATACGAAATTAGGTTAAACATTTCCTTTCTAGAAAATTGACACGATTTCGTGTTTAAATTACACGATATTATTGATTTCCCGAGAGTGGGTTCCTCACTCTTGGACTCAATTGTCGTCATCGTCATTCCTCAGTCCAGGTTTGCCATTCATAAATCATAATTACATTGGAACTTCAAGTATTGAACACCATTAGAGCCGCAGTCGACAGTACTTGTTGTACAATAGTCTAACTCAGGGACAGTCAGGGACAGTCAGCGTAGTTCACAGTGTCTACATCAGTAGGCTACCTATCCCCGAGATTACGAAATCTTCTGAGTACGATTTCATATTCAAGTTCACATTTTATAATGGGGATTTATGAACAAACGTTTCAGTTGAGCCACAGGCGATTGTCACAAATATTGGATTCGTAATAATATTATTACGAATCCAATATTTGTGACAAGCGCCTGGGGTTGAGCATTAAATCGTTCTAAAAAGGTTTCGTAATCTCGGGGCCAAATATGAGTTCATGTTCAACTCAGTTTTGTTCGCAAATTCCCATATAAAATTTGAGCTTGAGCATGAATTCGTACCAATGAAGTTTCGTAATCTCGGAGAATTTGATATTATATCTTCAAAATTGAACAAACCCCGAGAAATGCAACAAGCAAAGAAATTACAAAAGCTAGACAGGAACCTAGCGATACGTCTTTAACCTTCTCCCTGCTGAATAAAATCAAAGTGTTCTATTTCTGCATGTGATCGGGCAACTTAAGTAGCCTTCAGCAGCGAGAGGGTTAAACAACGGTATGCTAGCGGGATAGGGTATGTTTTCTCGAAGCTCTCGTATTCACTATGAGACCATAGTACTCTCCTAAGTGCACGATCCCCATGTACTAGAGATAGCTACGAAAGTTATGGTATCGTAGTAGATATGAGAGCTTGAAGAAACGATACCCAGGGCTATCCTGTACGAAACGCCGCAACTCTAAGGGGGTATTCGAGTGATGAGATTAGCCAATGAGGGTATTCGTATCATGTTTCAGATTTACGATCAACGACTGACGGACAATAATGCATTGGTACATTCCAATACTGATACATGATAACATGAAAGCCTGAGCGCGAGCAACGTTTCAGCGGACGGAGGTAAATGAGGATGGAAAGACACCCCCCCCCCTTCGTCTTCAAACTCCTGGAGCTGTTTATTTCAATTCAAATGACACGTGGCCATCAGATGGTATTCGTGGTGTCTTTCGGTAGTGTCCGTGTGTACATCGGAGTTGTCCGTGTGGACATCGGGGTTGTCCGTTGGCGTATTTACAATGACCAACGAGTGACCAAAGGTTCCCATGCTACCTGACCAGTTAATCGTATTATCTGGCAGTGATATGACCATCCTTTACCGTACGTCGTATTATCGGTTAAGTGAAGATATGACCATCGTTGCCCATACGCCATATTATCTGGTTAGTGAAGATATCACCATCGTTACCCGTACACCATATCATCTGGTCAGTGTAGATATGGCCATCGTTACTCGTGCGCCGTACTATTCGGTCAGTGAACATATGACCACCGTTACCCGTACGTCTTCTTATCAAATCAGTTAAGATATATAGATCAGCGTTACCCGTACATCGTTTTATCAAATCAGTTAAGATGTATGACCATCATTACCCGTACGCCGTAATATTCGGTCAGTGAAGATATGACCACCGTTGCCCGTACATCGTATTATCTGGTCAGTGAGAGGCCAACCAGTGGCCTCTATTGAGCAATTCTGACCACTGGCCAGCGACGGGCCATCGGGGGGCCGTATGTCGACGGACTGCGCTGACAGGGGCTACTTAAAACTTGTCACCCCGGGAGCGCATCTATTCATTAGAGGCCGTAACGCATCTACAGCCATTAGAACCCATTCTTGTGCTGGGATTCAGTTCTTGAGAGGTTCTTAAGTACATCATTATCCGGGAGGTGTGCGTAAACCCTGCGGAAAGGCGGCGCATTAGGACGCAATGCGTACTTATTATGTTTACTTGGTATAATGGATGAGGGGAAATCAACTGTGATTTGTATAGGAGTTTGTCGCTTTTGGTTCTATTGGTTTTCACAAATGCATGCACTCTGTCTCTCTTTGTCGTTCTAGATTTGTCGTTTTGTTGTTCTGGATCTGTCTCTTTCTCGCTGTGGATATTCTCTAGAGCTATCTCGTTCTCACTCTATATCTAATTCGGTCTTGCTCTATATATGTGTCTTGCTCTCACTTAAGAGCTGATGCATTCTTTCCCGCTCAACTCAACTATTCTCTCTCTCTCCTTTCTCTCTATTCTCCCTCTCCCTCTTTCTATTCTCTCCTCCCTCTCTCTCTTTCTCTCTCTCTCTCTCTCTCTCTCTCTCTCTCTCTCTCTCTCTCATACATATACACACCCATCGAATGCATCCTTCTATCTATATATCGTTACTTCGCGTTTCGTGTTCCGTTAAGCACAAATAGCTAGTTACCGCTCACGTCCTAAACCGTGAGTCAATGGAATAAAATCACCGAAAACACGTTTTTGTGCGTTGGGATTAACACAACCATATAAACCATACATTTCTCTAAGTATAAATGTTCCTGATACAACTCTGAAGGTTGCTTGCTCACCAAGTATGCTGTACATGTTCCAAACTGTCAATGTCCAAGTGGGAATTACAATGGAACCGTAATTATAATATAAATATTCGATGAACATAATGTGTGCTGTTTGCAAATCTACATGGATATGGCATTTGTAATGAACTACTAGTATACATACAGGTCCAATATGAGAGAAAGACACCTATATAAAAATGTATGTGTATTGTGTAGTATATACAAAAAGATGTGTGACATCTAAAGTCTAAGCATATGTATTTCACAAAAAGTGTATTGAGATTGACGAACAAGGTCAAGGATAACTTATTTTAAAACATTTAAGATTACATATACGACGCTTTACAGTAATATTTTCTGAATTGGGTAGAACATACATCTATAGGCTCCTAAAGGTTCCATACCAATTGTGATGGCCTTAGTATCTCATGCCCACGAGCGTATCTCATTTCCATTAACGTATCTCATTTCTATTAGCGTATTTCAGTTCCGTTCTCGTATCTAAAGACCGATGCCTTTTTTTTTCAACTCGATTTCAATTATCTCATTTCCGCGGAAGTATCTCATCTCATGTTCGCGACAGTATCTCATGTTCGCGAAGGTATCTCATGTTCGCGAAGGTACCTAATGTTGAAGTTCACGACAGTACGATCTCATGTCCGCGTAGGAAGTTAGATTTGCTGGTTGTCTAATGAGTGTCGACCCAGACCAAATGTCGAGCACGCCGGTCAGAGCCCGTAGGGCGTGAGGATCCTTTTGTTATATGCGGAAGGATGTCATGATTAAACTCAGGATGCCGATTGTTCCCGATTGATGCCGATTGTTCCCGGCTACATTCAGTCCGTAAACAACTTTACTTCAGGAACGCCTCCAGAGAGCTCATGTTGGACCGAAAGAAAAACCGACGTGGAAAATTCAGGAGAAAATAAATAACATTTGCTGTTTCGTAAGATTAAGGTTTAAATAAAAGTGATCTTACGTTTTCGCATCAAGTATTCTTCGTTTCCCACTGAATGTAACCTATACTTCCTCTTGTCGTGTTAATATTATTCTACGGCATTGTGAGATTTGTCATCAACTATTATCGGATTATTTGATTGTACGCATGTAGAGAGGGTAATTAATTGAAACAGATATATATGCACGTGCATTAGGATTGTATAGAAGCCGTGATTGGTACAGTTTGGTTTGAACAACAGGTATCCCTAGAGTACGGAACATTTTGAGTACGATTTCATGCTCAAGCTCGGATATTTATATGGGGATTTATGAACAATACTTTGAGTGGAATATGACATCGTAATCAGAAAAGTTTCGTAATCCCGGGGCCAAGGATAAATTGGTGGACATGGAGAATAATCTGCATTTCTCTCTCTTTTTTTCTCTAATCGTTGTGGCATTTCCGGTGGTCTCCAGCATTGAAAGAGTTAATATTACCAAACGCCATTGCTACGGCTGGAAGAGTTAATATAAGATAAGATGGAACTTGGGAAAGGAGAAAGTCAAAAGAGAAACATGGAAATGTTGAATTATATGGAAAAAAGCATACAGCAATATTATGGATGATATCTGGTTTGGAATTGGACCTGGAAATGTGAAATAAATAAATATGCAGTTATTAGGCATGTATATATGAAAAGTAGTATACATACATACTAGTATTAGAATAATTAACTATATCCGGTTACACGTGGAACTAGATATGCCTGTCAATATAATGAGAAACAAATAAAGGTTTAATTATTAGTATTAAGTTTGTATATGATAAGCAGTATACATGTACATACATATTAGAATTATGGACGATATCCGGTTAAGTCAATATATTAAGTGGAACTAGAAAATGTTTGTCAAATAAATCAGAAATATAGAAATGATTAACGCGAGGCCTAATACAGAAATAAAATAAATAGATTATGTTATAGGTGGAACTATTATATGTATACTATTTCTGGGCCTATACAACGGCATACATTTCTATACCTGAAATATTTATATAATGTCGGCAAAACTTCATAAAATGCCTCTCTGGATTATTCTTTGCAAGTATAGTGAAAGGGAAACAACCCACATTGAATTAACGCTTCATTCCTTCTGTATTTTACACATTATATATTTGTATATTAGTAATCTATGTTACATAGTTTTAGACCCAAACCTACTGAATTATGATGTGTTAAAGGCATATTATCACAGATGGTTGACCTATACAGTGGTCTATCTGGCACGGTTTTACCTGAAAATAAACACATTTGGTTTAACTACACAAGTACTTTATGCAAACAGTTACTTATTCCACATGTCTCACTGGTTATTACTATTTATATTACTATTTATTAATTATACCGACGTTTCCGTATTTGTGCCAGTGGTCGTAAAATGTTACTGTGACCGTGTTCAGTGCTTAGAGTCGGGAGAATAGAGGAAATGTGAGATGTTACGGTATTTTATGTGGGTTATACAGGCAGTGTAATCTGCAATGGAACTTCACCTATCTTACAGCGGTAAACCTATAATTATTTGGAGGTACAAAAATGAGTATATGTAAGCTAAGAGCATATACTTTACGTGTTTAACTCCAATTCTGTCCAAAACGACAACTTAATCTGTGATATTATGCCTTTAACCAGTTAACAGTAGTTAATATATATATATACATACATGTATTTACAAATAATCGAAATCCCAACAAGCATTTTACAGTCTAACTCTTAATAGTCTAACAAATTGTATTATGAAAACTCCCCAAGCAGTTATTAATCATATTCTGGAAAATTCCCCCTATCTGTTAAGGTATAATATCACAGTGGTTGTTTTGGTCTAGTTCTTAGTTATATCTGCAAAGTACATTAACATGACGTATACATAAAACCATGTTTGTACTTCCAAAAAGCTTTCCACCACTGTGTGGTTGACAAATCTCCACTGCAACCCCCAATAGACAACCTGAATAATGGTCGTATGTTTTTGCTTCATTATATATATATACAAGGGGCACATAACTAGTATTCGCTCGTATATTCCTTCATAGATCAGTTGATGCATCAAAGACAAGATAAATAGTGGAATATTCCATTTATTCATATAAAATATTAATATTTTGATAACTATCGAGTACTGGGGACTAAGCACTGGTACATTAGTAAATAACAACGTTTGGGTGGATAAATCAAGTGTAATTAGTCTCAGATCAAAATGTGTTTGTCCATTATTCAGGTCTATCAACTGTGATATTATGCCTTTAAAGTGATGATAAGATTTTTTTGTTTTTGTAAAATGGGGTTTATTACATTATCCAACATACGTGGTGGATTTCTACTGTGTATTAACGATAGCATAATCAACAGTGTCGATCATGCATAATTCGACTAACGTCATGACTTGACGTCTTAGGTGGATGATTGCTCATCAGCTAAAGCTTGGAATCGCCATTTACCTCATATCAGATTGCCCTTTGATCTCACTGTGACGCACATTGAACATTCTTTCTGGGTTCCGGTCACGTGGCAGTGTTAGCAAACAAGTGGCCGGTTTACATGTTAAATGTGCTGAAAGTTTGACGACCCCGATCGTTTATCTAGACGAGGCTGTGATTGGCTGCGGTGAAAGAGTTCAAATTGACGCCACTCGTATGGTGGTTTCCAGGGACCGCAACGAGCGAGTATCATATAGCAAAGCAGCAATAAGGGTACAGTTAGTTTATCTGTACAAGGGCTGCATTCTGGTTGAATATTTCAGTTGCTGTTTTTGTCCATTGTCATGAATATTATTATAAAACAAAACTTTTCTAGTTCCAGTTACCGTAGTTAATTCTGTTATGCACATGAATCCTCTGGACATATTAAATAGACGAGTGGATGTAGGAAATTCCATGAAAACAGCTTTTCACTGCTATAATCACTTCTCCACAGTTTCTGTTTTCCAGGTGTTGTTGCCGCCACAGATTCAGAGAAATTGAAAACAACACAGTAGTAATCATGTAAAAATATGTTTCATTCACAACTAGTGACATTTCATATAGATCCACATGTAGATCTGTGTTATATATATTATTGAACACTGGTTCAAGACAATTTGGTATACTATAGTATACATATGAAGTACGGTATCATTGAACTAGAAAAGTAATGTCAGAAATATCTAAACATCACTGTAGTATTTCGACTTAGTATTATTTCTTTTTAAACAAGATAACCAAGCAGGCCTTACTTGTAAAGTAAGACTTCCTCAGATTTATCACTGAAATTAAAGATAATAATTATAGATTATTTGCATATATTATAGTCTGTTTAACCCTCTCCCTGCTGAAGGCGACTTAAGTTGCCCGACCACATGCAGAAATAGAACACTTTGATTTTATTCAGCA
>JAUTBZ010194754.1:0-21819 GCA_032361785.1 Lepetodrilus galriftensis | reverse complement strand
AACCTAGGGGCAGAGCGTGTTTGTACTGCGTACAACGATACACGCTGTTATGGAGACTACTACCAGTGGGGAAGAGGTTACGATGGACACCAAGACCCTCATAGTGATACCACGGAAACAAGAGCCAAAAGTTTAGAAGACCCAGGCTATAAGTTTTTTAATGGTATAGGGGATTGGCTAGATTTTTCAAACACAGAAGAAGCTCGTGAAAAATATGCAAAGATACGCAGTGAGACTTGGCGTAAAACAGATGGTTCGGGTATCTGTCCAAGAGGCTTTAGGGTGCCTTCACTGAACGAACTAGATGATTTGAGAGATGAGTATACTTCTGGACAAAACGTAAGAGAAGGGATGGCAAACACCTTTTTAAAGTTACCTGCAGCAGGTCGTAGAGATTATAGGACTAAAGAAGCACCTGTCATAAATGCAGGGGAGGTTGCTAGATATCCATCATATGAATACAGACATGGACAATCTACTAAAGGTCTTATTTTTTACGAAAGTAAAAATAGACTAAGTGATTTCTATTTTCCTTTTGGCTTAACAGTACGGTGTATTAAAGCGAAGTAGAGAAAATAGTGCATAGGAATAGATAATAAACATGCAATTCTAATATTGGGGTAACTTTGTATTAAAATAAACATATTTCAAAGAGGAAAAAGAATGAAGAAGTGGTTACTTGCAGTACTTTTAGGTTTGGGGCTTTTGTATTATTATGTGGCTATTTATAGTGCTAAACATAAAGAGAACTTTATGGAACCTGTAGAAGCGAACCAGACTACCTATACACTTGAAGGTGTAAAAGATAAGCGTCTAGATGCATACTTTGAAGCTTCGTATATGAGTACCAA
This sequence comes from Lepetodrilus galriftensis, assembly GCA_032361785.1. Classification (NCBI taxonomy): domain Eukaryota; kingdom Metazoa; phylum Mollusca; class Gastropoda; order Lepetellida; family Lepetodrilidae; genus Lepetodrilus; species Lepetodrilus galriftensis. The sequence continues at coordinate 20,968 of JAUTBZ010194754.1, read as the reverse complement.
CATAGATGCCTGCTCCCAAAAACATATACAAACAGGCAGAAGACGTCCTAGCTTTACCAGTAGGTGGGCTTGGGCAGAAGATGGTAACTACAGTATCAAATTTCCTATTTCCCTTAGCCAAAAGACAAAACAAAGTAATGGAAAGTGTGTTTACAAGTTTCAAAAGTTAGAACTGGTCATCTCTAGAAAAGATGAAAAGTATGTCTCTTCTATTTACCCTATTTTAACCGATAGAAATACTTCTAATCCGACTTATATGAAAGATAAGGGAGGAGATATTGGTCCAGGGAAGCATTATGCTGGAGATCAAGATTGGGAAACTCCACCAAGGTTTTATACCGATAAAAAGTATTTTCAAATCGCCAAAGAGACTACCTTTCTTTGTCGTACAAGATTTTATGAAGAGCGAAAGAGCAATAAATCAAGTACGCGTTTTCACTGTGTTATGAAAATAGGGGATGGTAAAGAACCTAACACTTTCATTCATCATGCTACACGGTATGCAGCTACCAATCCAAGGTTTGGTGTAGATGAGATACAAAGTACCACCTTACACATAGATATATATGCAGACGATAAGGCTTCTAGTGCCTTGTTACTGAAGTATAAAGGTAAAGATGCCTATGACAGTAAAGGGTACTTCCGAGGTAAAGAGTTAGATGAAGTTTCTTACCCTTTCCAAGAGTATGACAGGGGTCATGCATTTATGAAACGATTATTGAAGTAAAGGAGAAAAGATGGCAGAAGAAAAAGTTGTTAGAATAGGGGCATTTTTTGATGGTACGGGCAATAACCATTGGGTAGATGAAGCAATGCATGATGGGAGTCAAACCAATGTAGCAAAAATTAGAACACTGTATGAAGAAAAAGGGTATATCCCTCTATATGAAGAAGGGGTTGGTACCGAAGATTATAGAGGAAAAACCTTTAGTCAAGAGCAGATGCAAGTGGTAGTCAATGGAAAAGACAGAAAAGATGAATATGGTACATTGGGGTTAGCTATTGGTGATGGTTGTAAAATGCATGTTGAAAGAATGATGGAACGTGTTGAAAATGAGATAAAAGATATTCTCAAAGAAAATCCAGACCAAAAGATAGTTATAGATGTATATGGTTTTAGTAGAGGGTCTGCTGAAGCCAGAGATTTTATAAGTGAGATCAATAAAAAATACACAACACTCGATGGTAAAAGTATGGTAGGGTTTGTGGGGATGTTTGATACGGTATCAGCTATAGGGCTAGCTAATGGGGTTGAGCCTAATTATAATTTAAATCTTCATAAGGATTCTGCTGAACAAATAGTACATATAGTGTCACAAGATGAACATAGAGCTAACTTTAAACTTACACAGGTGACACCCAATGATGGTGCAAGGAATATTTTTGAAATGGTATTAAAAGGAGTCCATGCCGATATCGGTGGAGGGTATGGTGTGCATGATGGTATAGAAAAACTCTTAGTAGAAGGTAGTAAAAAATATACGATTGTATCTAAATCAGAGGTGCAAGAGAAAGTTGCTTTACTTCAAAGTGAAGCAGAGCAAAGAGGTCATGGGTTAAATCATCGGATTATAGATGGTGGTAATTTACTAGAAGAATCCAATAGTGTTCTTATCTTTTCTGAAGAAACAGTAGAAAGAGATGTTAAATTTGGACTGAGTAATGTAGCCCTCAATCAAATGTATGAGAAGATGACTGCCTCAGGGATTGAATTGCCTGCATTGGATATATTGGGAAAAGATAAAACAACGCTCAAAGATGGGACAGAAGTAGAGTTTAGTAACTATCAAATACCCCAACATATTGATGACTCTTATGTGCATACTTCTTCATCTGATGAATATGGTAAACATTGGGCGAATGAAAGTAAAACAGACAATATAGCTTACCATGAACAAAAAGAGGTTTTAGGTATGTTTGGTAAGAGCACCGAAAGAGTAAAGTTTAACAATGTTCCTCAGCAGGCAGAAACACAACTTTTAAACCTTTCTCGTGTGGAAAAGTCCATATTACTTATGTCAAATATAGATACGATTAAAGTATTGGGAAACCAACAAGAAGCAGAGAAGATGCTAGAAGGTCAATATAGTCCTAGAGCAATAGACGATATCGCACAACTCCTAGAAGAAAAAATTCATGGTAGTGAGATTCCTCTGACACCAATCTATGATCCACATTTCCATAGAGTACATTTAGATAATAAAAATAATACAGTAGATGACTCAAGATGGAACCCTGTCATATTAGGAAAAGAGCAAGGTGGAGAGATAAATGTACAAACACATGCATTGACTACCCAACACGTATATGGACTAGAGGGTAATGATGTAGTTACTGTAAGAGGGGAAGGTAACAGTCACGTAGAGACTGGTAAGGGGGATGATACACTTATAGGCGGAAAAGGGAAAGACAGGTTAGAAGGGGGTAGTGGATATGATACCTATAAAGTAGGTAACGGTGATGTCATTAATGATATAGATAAGAGTGGTAAAATTTATTTTGATGCAACATTGCTTTCAGGAATCAAATACAATATTGCTCCAGGACTCTATGAAGATAAAATGTTTATCTACCTACAAGAAGGCAATACTTTAACCATCGCTCGAAAAGAGGGAGACAGGAAAAGTATTACAATAGAGAATTGGGACAGTAAAACCAAAGAAGCCTTAGGCATAGAACTCATAGAAGAACGTAACCCTGACATAGCACTACAAAATACTATAGAGAAGATAGAAAAAGATGAACAATTTCTTGCTGACTCTACAACAACTAAACAACATAGTGAACCTACAGATGCAAAAGTATTTAACCATTCTGAGGAGCAGTCTACTGTCTCTCCCGCATTTGATGCATGGCTCCATGAAAATATCAATACCTCGCAAGATCATGGGAATGATAGAGGAATGGAGATAGACTAAAGAGAAAGGAAGTATCTCTTCTACTATATTAGAGTATACTTCTTGAAATGATGATAGACTTACATAAAAGGATTTAAAATGATCAAATTTCTAAAATATCTGTTTTTATCTACAGTTTTTATCTTTTTGACTGGGTGTAATACTCAAAATATGGTGCAACTACCCACTATTAAACTTAGCAAATCAACCCACAAACCAACCCGAAAAACCAATATGGCATATAAAAACTGTGCCTACTACAATAAAAAATATGGATACTATGCCATACCTTCAAGAGCATGTAGAGATATAAAAGATTGTAGTCGGTATCGACGTCTTCCACGCATAGTAGGAATGTGTGAAAACACAAACAGACGTGCAAGATGGACCATGGGCGCCTATAAATAAAATAGAGCTAGGTAGAAGTATTACCTTCTGTATTTTTGCGTTATGTTATACTTAGCCGACGCTAATCAATAAAAAGGAAAAAAGAATGATACAAAACAAATATAATAAATGGTTTTTAGTTGCTGCGACAGTACTGAGTTTAAGTGCATGTGGGAGTACCTCAGATGGCAGCAGTGCCAGTGATGATGGTAGCGATGGAGGCACCAACGAACCAGCCAAGCCGACACAAAACTCTATGATACATAATGGAACACGTTATGGTACAGTGGTTAACCCTAATACAGGAAGAGTTTGGCTAGACAGAAACCTAGGGGCAGAGCGTGTTTGTACTGCGTACAACGATACACGCTGTTATGGAGACTACTACCAGTGGGGAAGAGGCTACGATGGACACCAAGACCCCTATAGTGAGGTGACTCAAACCAAAGCCACAGACTTTCAAGATCCAGGCTATAAGTTTGTTACCTATAACGATGACTGGATAGCCTATCCAGATACAGATGAGGCTAACAAGAAATATGCAGATATAAGAAGTGCAACTTGGAGTAAAACAGATGGTTCTAGCATCTGTCCTAGAGGCTTTAGAGTACCTACACAAAATGAACTCGATAATGTAAGAGATATTACTAAGGGTAATGGCTCGACGATATTAGATGGAATGGTAAATTCATTTTTAAAGTTGCCAGCACCAGGTCGTAGAAATCATAGAGAGAGAGGAAAAGCAGATGTTGAAGAGGCAGGAGAAGTGGCTAGATATCCATCATATGAGTATCGAAGTAATAATGGTAAAGGTATAGTGGGTGGAAAAGGTCTATATCTTACAAATCGTAAAAACAGATTAAGTGATTTTCAATTCTCTTGGGGCTTACCTGTACGTTGTATCAAAGCAAAGTAGGGAAAACAGAGTGTGAGAGAGCACTTAAGTATATATTTTTATTTTTTATAGTACAATGCAGTTATTATTGCTAAACTACTCGTGAGGGTTAGGACAGAAAGCTACGGGTCTTCTTGTAAGACGGCTGGGTTGCGTGTTATATCAACTTGTTGGAGGGGGAGTAGTATTTTGGATTATAGAGTATTTAAATATGTAAAAATGGCATTTGTCTTGGGTGTGGGACTCTTGTTACCTACTTTTGTATCGGCTGGTATCAGCTGTACAGATGAAGCGGCAGGTTTGACCTATGTGCAGCATAATCCAGACAACGCACCCTGGAAATGTCCAGAGATAGACGCTGCCATGTCTGCGACACTGACAGACGTAGACCTAGAGTCAGGTGTCTACTCTTGTCGATATACTTTTACCGCTGACTTAGCTGACGCCACCACCTGTGACTACCTCTCCCAAGACTACATAGACCATGTCGATACCCGATTAGAGGAGATTACAACAAATCTTCAAAATGTCATCATCACAGGGGAGGCGCTAAAACCTTTTGATGACTTTTACCACAAAGATATTATGGAAGATACTATCGACCCTGACAAGGTTTCTGCTGAGTTTAAAAAAGTATATACTGAGCAAGATAAAGAGCTCACTGAGTTACAAGCCACAATAGACACAAATCTCCAAGAGTTAAGAGAAAAGTATTATAGAAAGGTTATGGATCCTCAGGTAGATGGGTATCTGATAAACCTAGATGGGCTTGGTGATGAGTTAGCCGAAGCACATTTGACAAGTTACACGAGTTTTGTAGAACCCTATGTAAAAGCAGGTGCGGGTGACACGAGAGAGAAAAAGACTTTTTCTCGCTTTATCACAGGGATGGTTACCTTAGACCCCGAAGTGGTAAATGGCTACAATGAGGAGGATGGAAAACTCCAAATAGCCCCAGGCTGGGATGGTGTCAATGCAACTATATTGGAACTCTACAAAGAGTACTTTGGTGGTAAAAATAGTAATACTGACACGTTAGATACCGACAGAAACAGTGTAAAAAATGTGAACAATTGGTTGGAGATATTTCAGCAAAAAATATGGGGTTTTTACTACAACCTACAACGTAGGCTTGACATAGGGTATGACATCATCGCTACGCAGTTGCTTTTTATCATGATGGCATTTTTTGCTATGTCTGCTACGGCTAGAGGAGCAGCACGCTACATTACCAACCGTGAAAACGGACAGTCTTCTGGTGAAGTCAAAATCAACGAAGCAAGTATCATGAAGACGCTGGGCATTTTGGCAACGGTTTTTGTGTTTTATATCTCCGTGCCTTCTGTGAAGGACTCCAATTATATTGCTACAGATATCGGAGATGTTCCCCATGAGATGAAAGGGAACAACTCACTGGTGAAAGGCTTTATTCGCTACGCGATGAAAGAGGGAGCTTACTTTGGTACCATGATCTCAGACTTGGGAACCGATGCCTTTTTACACTTTCTCATACACAAGCAAGGGCTGAACAACGGGCTAAAAGAACGAAACAACATCATACGAAGCATACGAGAGATGGTTTACTACTTCCCCGCACTGCAAATAGCCAATGAATGTAGGCTACAAACGCCACTTCCTGATGACAAACTTTTGTTAGGAAGAAACTTGGGTGTAGACCCACAATATAGAGATGGTGATTATGGTAAGTTTCCTCAAAATAATACTATCGTAGAGATAGATAACAAGTTATGTGCTAGGATGTTACAGCGCAGTATCCCACAGTTAGTGAACTTATCTAATGATGTTGAACATCTTATAGTAATGCTGGAAAATGACTGGCAGATACGTTTGGATGCCACGGCTGCACTTGTGAAAAATCACATTGCCTTGCAAATAGAGCTAGGCTGGATGAACATCGCAGCGGTCCCTTACACCTACTTTATGATGAAAAATCAAAAATTATTTTTTGAATCTTCCATTAACATCAAAGAGATAGAAGAAAAAACCCGTGACTATCGTAAAAATATCGGTTTACGTGGTGGCATAGCAACAGCAAACCAAGCTTCGTGGATGAAACCTAACTATGATGAGACAGTAAGTAGAATAACAGATGCAAAAAATGCAGCAGAACATGATCAAAAGACATATACACGCTTAGCAGTCTATAACTTTTTACCAGGTTTTACTTCCATACGTAATGAGATACTCCAGAGGATCCAAAGTCTCTATAGTGATACACTAAGAATTGCCCAAACGCAGAGAAGTAATGATGGTACAAGAACACCACCAGATATTACAAAATTTAGGGATTTTTTAACGGGTCTACTTGATGGCGCAAGTAAATTTTACTACGATGACTATGAAGGCAGCCCTTATAGTATTTCTCAATTGACAACTGAGATTAACCAGCTTGAAGCCGATCAACCAGTAGAACTGCATAAAAAGTTCATCGTTGTAAGTTATATGGTAGCGATGAGCATATGGAAAAGTGGTTTTGCCATCATTTTCCTTGCAGCGATTGCGATGATCATAGGTATAAAGATAGTACTTTTTGTCATCAGTGTTATGGTGCATTTCTTTATCTCTCCTTTCATCGTGTTATGGGCATTTGCCACTTCTACAGATGGAGGCATGAGCAAGATAAAGAACTACCTAAGAGACACACTCATTTACATGCTTTACCCAAGCATCATCGTTATAGGGGTCTTTGTGTTTATCTTTGCGTATGAACTGTTTTACAGTATTTACGGGTTCATCACCTCTATGCTTATAGAAGGACAGATAGATGTTGTGAGTAATGCCATTGGTGCAAATAAAAATACTACTGCAGGTAAAGCAGAATTAAGTTTCTTAAGTGTCTATGCACTCAGGGACATTACAGAGATACTTATAGACTTACTCTCTGTTTACGTGGCATTTATGACCATCAACAAGTTCCCAGAACTGGTACTCAAAATGATGGGACTAGGGGACAGTGCAATCATTATGCTCCCACAAGCCAATGAAGCCATTCAGAACAAAGGAGGCGGAAGTGTTAACCCATTATCACGTTAAGTTAATAAAATCACTATGTGCAGCATCTTTGTTGTTTACTTTTGTGCATGCAAAAGGACCTTTAGACAATGAAAACCAGTGGGTACTAACGACAGAAGGGGACAGTACTATCATGCAGTGTACACTCCAAGACGATCTTTGGAAACCTTTCAATGATGCCAAGTCAGGTATCTGTTCAGCCATTGGTAATGCAGAAGATGACCAAGGTGTACAATTGGTCTTAGATATACTTTTAGGAGCTGATCCCTATAATGCCATTGGAGGTTTCATTACCGATAAAATCGGGAGTTCTTTTGATTTAGGTGGCTTTGCACGATGTAAAGTAGATGGTTTTACCCCAATTGAGCACACATCACTAGGTAAATTATGTGATGATTTTGGTAACATTCAAGAGGTGCTTTCACCAATTATTGTACTCGGTGTCGATACGATTGATGCAGATGGAATCATAGGTGCAGGAGTTAATGGGAAAAAAGAAACCAAACTTGTTGAAGAGAGAAAGTATCCGGGGATGGATGGTAACAAACTTTTTAAAGAAGATGGTGGGTTTCTCATAAAGAAAATGATAGATGAACCGTATGGTTCTACTGCCACAGCGTATCGTAGCTTTGACAAGCCGACGATAATACTAAAAACCATGGTAGCCAAAACAAAAGGTACAGATGTAGTGAGTGATATATTTTTACCTAAAACAAAAGCAAATTCTATGGATTTAGAAGATGAAACGGTAGAACTCTCGACAAGAATGACTCCTGATTTTAGTGCATTTTCAGAGACATTGACCAGAAGAAACATGTCAGTGACTGAACAAGAAGATAAAATGTTAGAAAAGGCAAAAGAACTAGGATACGGAAACAACCTTGATGAACTTAGCCTTACGGAATACAGAACGATAGAACAGAGCATGACAGCAGACTTCTATAAAGATAAAAAGGCAGGATTGGTAGATATTTACAAAGCGGTTGAAAATGAAGCCAAAGCAAGATTGGCTTCAGAACAATTACTGATGACAGCTGACCCTAACTACATTGCTGACCCCTCTGAAGCAAGAATGGCCTTCATAAAAGATAGTCAAAAAAATGCTTTTAGGTATGCAGCACTCATACAACAAGAGAAAAATAAACGTATGAAATACAAAATTGCCATGGATGTAAAACGTAAAAGACAACTCATTGACATCATCAAAAGACAGTCTGAGATTTCTGCATCACGATTTAGAGATGACATTGCTGAGAATGAAATAAAAGTACTACTTGAAGAAGTAGATGAGTCTGTGAAAGTGGAATATCCACAATAAGGAGTGAAAGATGAGTACTGCTGAAGAGGGAAAAGTGTTGAATTTTTTGTACAACATACAAAATAGAAGACGTATTAATCCTCTGTATGGCATATTTACTAAAGAAGGACTTGCTTATGTAGTTGCAGGGTATGTTCTTTTCTCTGTCTGGGATAAAGGTCTTATGACTTTGATACTTTATATTGCTGTAGGATTATATATATATAAAAATAAGTTAAATTATAGGTTTTACCATCAAGATAGACTCTATTTTTACCATATGGCAGCAGAGTATTTGGCTAAGAGAGAGAAGGTATCTAAATATGAGCCTATGGCAAAATTTATTAGTGGTAGAAAAGAGTTTTAGATGAAACAAGGGAGAAAAAATGAAGTTTAGAAATTATCTTGTTGGGGTAGTGATTGCAGTAGTGGTAGTAGGGTGTACAAGTAAAGACACCATCCCACCTATGCCACCTAAAAGTGAAACATCAGCAGAACCAACTGTTCGTACTTATGCCGAGATGGAAAGTAAACTTAGTAGTATTCGTAATCCTATAGGGGGAACACATATTTCTAAGCAAAAAAGAGGGCTCTCTTCTGAAGTCAATAGGTTGCTTAATGATACAAAAAAGTATAAACGAAAAGTATATGCTTTTGAAAAGTCACATCCTACAACACAAAAAAGAGAAAATAGACAGAAAAAACATAAACTTGCCGTAAGAAGAACTCATAAAACCAAGGTTAAGAATGATGAAAATCAACTTAAATATTATTAAAATAGTAGGGCTCTGTATGAGTTTCAGTGTGATGACTTATGCCATTGAAATCTTTGCTCCTATACCTAAATCTCTTTGTGGCGATTGTTTACCTGAAGTTGCATTTGCTATCAATAAAGCTGAACCACTGATAGACACAAGGCATACAACACTAGAAACTACCATTAAAGGTTTATATGAGAGTGACATTATACCTTTATTGAAAGATATAGATAAGATACAAGACGATATTATGGACACAGTGGTGCATATAGAAGCATTGGAAAAAGAGGCAAATATGGATGACAAAAAATTACTCTTTTTATTGAGAAAAAGTCAGCAGTACAATGCGCTAAATGTAGGAGACAAAAAGTGAAATATCCAGTAGTGATTTTTATCTGTTTTATAACCTGTATACAAGTTATATCTGCAGATGCACCTCTAAAAAAAGCTTTTTCAGAAGGTATAAAAGCTTCTTTAAAAGTAGTAGAGTATGAAAAATCGCAAGCTTTAGCACCTATACCTAAAGGGTATTGTGCCACCATTACTGGGAAAGAAGGTTCTTTAGATATTTGGGAAGAGGTAAAACTTGAATCTTTGGCACTTTTTTTAAATTTGAAACCTTCACTTTTTGAATCAAACTTAAGCAATGGAGATAAAAAGAAAGTATTGTGTTTTCAAATATCTCAAGATAAAGAAGAATCTCAAGCGATACTCAAACAAGTAGCAAAAATTTACCCAAAAATAGATGAATATATTACAAAAATAGAGATACTTCCTACAAAAGGCATACATAGATGTATCCCTGGTGTAGGTAAATATTTTAAAGACCAAAAAGATGAAATAGAAACGCTTAAGAAACAATTGAGACCTGACGCAAGAGAACAACTTAGTAGTGAAGAAATGATGGTTTTAAAAGAAGAACAGCAAAGAGAAGCGCAAGAAAAAGAAAAAGTTGTATTTGACAATAACTATACACGTGTGATAGCGTCAAAAATTCCTAAAGTGTTATTTGTCTATCATAAAACAACCCAAAGGAGTTTATAGATGCTTCTTAACAAAGTGAATGATATTGGTAATTGGACGATGTCTGAACTACAGATAGATTTGATTTTTGGTATAGGTACTTTTTTTCTATATATCGTTGTCCCTACTGCTTTATTGGCAAATGAGGTGAGACTGGCAAAACAGTCTGATGACACTTCTGGAACTGCTGCTATATTGGATGCTATGGCTCAAGCAGGGTTTTTTATTGTAGCTTGGTTGGTTTTTGTTACAGTCATTGCCTATTTACTTGTAGGTATGGGAGGACATGACATAAGCACTAATCCTGCTATGGGTATTTACCATTTTTGGAATGTGGATTGGATTAACCATGATGTTATCAATTCGTTGGATCATGGCAGTAGGATTTATATTGAAAATAAAGAAGCAGGTTTAGTGCAAGCACAGGGCATTGCTTTTACTATGTCAATGGCGAAAGTAATTGAGATAATACTACTTGGGGTACTTTTACTCTTAACGATAAAACTATCAACGTGGTTACCACTTTACAAATTACGTAGAACGCAGCACTATCAGGCAACAAGTGAGATAGATGTTGCTGCAGCGATGACATTTATTATGGTGGTTATGATGGGAGTTGGGATGTTTACACTTATTATTAATATTGATAATTTACTATTGACCTCTGTTCTAAAGTTTGCCCAAGATAGAGGGACAATAGCTGCTGGAATAGATACAGAGGTAGAGATAATGGGAGACTTGTGGACTTTATTGAAAAATGGTCTTGCAACTATCGCGTTTTATAATGGACCATAAGGAGTAAAAATGAAAAAAGGAGTAAACATGAAAAAAGGAGTAAACATGAAAAAAACAATGATATTGCTAGCATCTACGTTAGTATTGGGGACTACAGCACATGCTCAAAAGCCTGATGCAGATAAATTCTTTTATGATAAAGGATTTTCTGATGGGAAAACTGAAGGTATGCGACTTGGCTATGACAAAGCAAAAAAAGAAGTACTTGGAAAACTTAAAAGTCGTCTTAAGGCTATTAAAGCGATGGAAGCTGGAAAGTATTTATCTAGAAAACATAAAATTACTGCCCCACAGATTTACCAAGTAAAGAAAGCGGATGGAAGTTTATCAGTATTGGTCAAAGGGTGTAGGTTAGAAGGTGAATTAACGCCAGAAGAGATAGTACTTTTGCCAAAAGCCGAAAGTAGTTATGGTGCAGGTGGCGTAGCCAATGCAGACAGTTTATTGCCTTCAACAGTACAACCTGCACCTGAAAGTGCAGGTGTCAGTAATGGGGTATTTCTTCCAGGTATAGACTCCAATAGGTATGATAAGCCACAGCTGGCAAACAGTATGACAAATACGGTCTACAAATATTTACCAAATACTGAGTTTTACACAAAACTACTTCGTACTTCTGGATTTCCATATACCATTAGCAATGGAGGGACAAACTTAAAGGTAAGATTTGCATCTGAACGTGAAGCGATTATTTTCCTTAAGCGATATGACCTAGAACCTGGTAGAGATGTGAAGTAAGGGAACTGAATGAAGTCTAACAGAAGAGCCAGTAAATCGAACAAAAACACTAGTATATTTGCAAAGATAAATGATTTTATTACCTTAAACTCTTTTGCACTTTTTTTACTGGTGCTTGCAGTTTGGATTCATCAGATTTTTGTCGTAGGTGCGACGGTAAAAGAGTTAGAATCTAACCAATATAAAATGGTTAAATACCTTAAAGACAATGTGGATAAAGTTTATTTTTTGAGTGCCTCAGGTATGGCAATAACAGCAACTAAAAGTGAAGTAAGTTACGCAGATGCCCGTTTCAAATCATACCTAGTGAATGAGATTACAGATAAGCTTATTCATGGAAATATTTTGATGTCTTCTAACTATAAAATTACTTATGAGTCAGCCAATGAGTTATTAAGTAAAAATTACAGGATAAACGATTTTTATAGCCGTTTTGTTAAGCCCGATGGCTCTGTTATTTCTTCTTATGTTAGAGCATTGCATAGAGCTATTGTAGAAGGTAGATACCCTGAATATATTAATGTACTGTCACAGCAGTATGAGAAATATATTATCAGGAAACCAACTGAAGTGACTAATTTTCAAACAAAAATAGACGCGATGTTAAAATTAAAATTATTGGTGAAATCGTGGATACGAGACTTAAAAGAGTGGGATACACGAGAAGTAGAGATACAGATACCTTTTACTGCTGTGATAAATGTGGATAAATATGCAAATATCGGGAACCCTTTTGGTATCCATTTTGAAACACTTAGCCTGCCTATAATTCATAAACCAACGGCTACGCAAATTGTAGAAGGAAAACGATGATTAAATATATTATATTAGGTAGTATATTTATTTTGTTGCATTCTTATGCGTATGCAGCAGGTTGTACTTGTTACACTGAGAGTGTTACGGATACGTGGAAAGATAAAACAACAGATATGATAAAAGATAAAGAAACTACATTAAAAAAGGAGGTAGAAAATTATAAAAAAGCCTTGGAAGCTAAGAAAAAAGCAATGATAGAGTTATTAAGAACCGTCAAAGGTATAGAGGCTTTGATGAAAGAAAATCAAATCGAAAGAAAAAAGAGTATAAAATATTGGAATGATATAGCACAGTTACATGCTATAACATTACCTCATTAAACAAAAAGGATAAAAAATGAAAAATTTAAAATTAATCTCAGCATTAGTAATGCTTATACTGCCAATGCTTGCAATGGCAGTTGATGCAAATCCACTTGGTGATGCACAAAATGCAACCACCGGTGCAGGTAACCTTATTGCAACGTTATTGGTTATTGTAATCGTATCTATTTGGACATTACCGATGATTTTTGGATTTATGGTTTACCATGGTCAAAAGAAAAAAGCAGAACAGCAACATGAAGAAGTGGGTATGAAAGCAGCAGGTATTGCACTCATTGCAGCTATTATGGGTGTAGCAGCGTCTTATTATATTGTAGGTTCTATTGGGAAAGCAACAGATGGAAATGAGAATATGACATTAGCTCAGGGGAATGCAGTATTTTTAAAACCTATTTTGGGACAAGGTGTTAAAAACCTTACAGTTGGTGGGACATTAGGTGAAGATGCAGCCAAGACTATGGGATCATATACTGGTGGTCAGTAACATAAATAGTTTTACAATCTACGCATTATTTTATGCGTAGATGATAAAGTTATTTATAGCTTATTGTAGGGCAAGGAAAGTATGTGTTTAGTAAATTGTTTAATAAAACCAATAAAAGTACCATAGATGTATCTGAAAATGCGGAAATACCCAAGGGAAAAAAACGTTTTAGTAGCGTAGATATAGTCTTTGGTGTGGGTATTTTAATTTTAGTCTTGGGTGCTACATACTTTGTGCGTTCTTTAGCGACAGAGGCTACTAGTAAGCAAGTATTAGATACAAGTGCATCACCTTTTGATATCGCACAAGTAGAAAACAACACTACCCAAGCAGCTTTCTCAGGATATAGTAAACCAGAAAAACCTTGGTCTAAAACAAAAAAAGTGATGAAGAAAGATGAGAGTTCAGAAAAGATTAGTGATGAAAAGAGTCCTGTAGTGTATAGAGTGAAAAAAGAACTGATAGCAGGTAACTCTGCTTCTTTTGAAAGTTACACAGAGAAAAAAGAACCTTGGCATAATCAAAATATATTAGAAGAGAATACTGCAGTAAAAGTTAAAGGACCAGACAGGCAAAAACAAATGGATACCTCGATAAAAGAGAGCCACCCAAAAGGAGAAGAAAATGTACTCTCTTATGTCTGTAGTCTTCAACCACTTTTTAAAAAGATGGCAGAGAAAGAAGTGGTTTATTATATAAAGAAAAATAATGGAGATATGATTACATACCTGCCTGTTCATTTACTCAATACTTGGAATGAAAAGGGCATTGTGTTAAAAGAGAGATTTATGGCATTTGACATAGACATCAACAATGAAATGGTGGAAATAGAAAAAAATAAATGGATACCAGCATTAACATTTGCTTCATGTATCTCTGTGGAAGGTAACGAGTAATGCAATTACCTTTACCACAATCTTTTAGAGATACCTTTACCCTCATCAATAGAGTAGTAAAAGACATGATTCTTCGTAGGATTGATGATAGATATATAGTGGGTGTGGATGCTGCGTTTAGTATTACAGGTTTTGATGAGCAAGATAAATGTATATACCTACGTCCAAATGAGAAGTTGCCTCTCTATGGAGTAGCTTTAGAGAGTGGTGGTAACCTTCCTACGCAGATAAGTTACTTTGAACGTTTGGTTGAAACATATGGAGCCAATGAAGACTCAAGACTTTTTTGTTTTTATACAAAGTCGCCACTGACGATGTCTGGTGGAGATGAAGATTTCGCTACTGAACAAAATTTTTATATCTTTTCCCATTCAAAAATTTTGTTACTTGAAATAGCACAATTTTACGAAACAGAACTCATCTCTGCGAAAGAACAATTTTTAGCTTTTTTAGAAATAGGTTTAAATGCAAGATTCTATAATGATCCAGACTCTTTAGAATTAAAATCATATTTAGAAGTGTTGGAACTACCTATAGATAAAATGGCGTATTTATTTCGTGTATTATATGCAGAAGGTGTCTATGGTGCAACAACACAGTCACCTGTTTCTGGTAAGTCTATGAAGCTTTATCAAGGTGTGGGTACCAATGGTTTTTTTGCACCAACCAAACCAGATATGATACGAGCGATGAGAGTAAAATGGAATGGGTATCTTTGTTTTTCATTTGAACTTAATACCAACAAGGTACGCTGGGAGATAGAACAGAGAAAACGTTATACTGCAAAGATAGAGTTAGATAAAGAGGTAAAAGAAGGACATAAAATGATTTTAGAAGAGTTTGAAAAAAACCCTTCAAACTTTTTACTCCTTAACTGTGTTTTGGTCACAGACAATCCTTCTACCACACAAGATGTCTCTGAGGCACTCAATATAAATTTTATAGAGAAAAAACTTTTTGCGAAAGATATTATTTATAATACAACGATAAAAGAGAGAGATGTTGGGTATGACTTTATCGTATCTACAACAGATGCAAAGAGATTCATCACGCAAATACATAGAATTGACAACCCTGAGACGGTACGACCTGCCGAGATCTGTGGGAGAGATGCTACAGGCAGTTATACACAGTTTAGTTTTTATGAATCTGCAGTACCGCATTCAGCGGTCATAGCAAAATCTAGATCGGGTAAGACAGTTTTTGTATTAGGACTATTGGCACAAGCAATACGAGCTAAAATAGTAGCAGACCCTAACTACATCGAAGATAATAGAGATATATTGGACAATAGTCCAGTCATTGTAGAGAGTGTACAAAGATTAGGTAAAGATGTAGGTGTTGTACAGTTTGACATTGGGTACTCAGGGTTAAAGTGGATTACCCAACTCAAAAAACTTTTACCCCAACAAGTGAACATTTATAGTGATAATCTTAATAAACTTCGTTTTGGTTTGACAGATGTGAAAACATTTGATGAAGCGGGTAAAGTATTTATAGATAAAACTGATGCACTTTTTATGGTAAAAACCATTTCATCCCTTTTTGAACTTAATGGGCAAGAACCTTTGACTACACATGAGTCTCAAGCAATTATAGATGTTTTGGCTGAGCTATATGCGGATAAGAGTTATAAAGGATTAACTTTTGGACAACTCAAAGAGCTTGGTGGGTATGAGGGACTACTTCAAGAATTAGAAGATGAAATAGGTGAGTTAGATGACTATAGTGCGACGACAGAAGTAAGTTTACCTGAACGGTATGCCTTCTGTCAAGTGCCATTGCTTAGCGATATTATTAGGGTTCTAAAAATACGGGCAAAAGCACAGAGAATTGAAGTAGAAGAACGTGATACATTTGCTTCTGCTGCCTTGAAAATAAAACCTATTGCTGAAGATCCTTTTTTTGGGTATTACAATAGAGCAAATTTGCCTAGTTTAGATTACTTTTATATGGAGTTAGAGTCTTTAAAAAAATTGGGAGATAATGTATTTATCCCTATATATCTTATGGTTTTTCAGCAGCAGTATAGAAAAGATATTGCCAAAGCACAAGAAGCTAAAAATAAAAACAGAGCAACAGTAGAGAAAATTTATATTATGGAAGAGGCACATAACCTCTTTAAAATCCCTTCTCTCTCTTCCTTTTTTGGAGAAGTGGTAAGGGAAGCAGCACGTTATGGGATAGTTTTTGTATTTGTGACACAAAATGCTGATGATATCCCAGAAGAGGTCTTGCTTAACTTGGGGAATCGTATTTTGATGCCTGCTCCGGGAGTAGACAGAGAAAGTCAAATAGCCCAACTCTCCTATTTTTGGCAGACAGATGACGAAAGTAGTAAAGAGAGTAAAGAGGTGAATACAGATTTCTTTAAACGCTATTCCCAACGCTTTGCAGCAGTAATTAAAAATGCCAATGGTGTTTTTACCTTAGAACAGAGACTTACCAAAGAACAAATTTGGTTGTTTAATTCTGATGCTGTATCTAAACAATTTGAAATATGATGAAAGGAGTTCACGAATGAGATATATATTTTTCTTGCTTACTTTAATGCAAGTGACATTTGCTGAAGAATGTTTGAACAGGGCATATGAGTTCGCCACTTCAAATCATACACATGCTACATCACAAAATGACTTGGAGAACAAAAGAGATGGAGATATTAATGATTTTACAGGTGTAGACCCTATATGTGGGTGTACTAATGAGATATGGAGTTATTTTAAAAGACAGGCAAAAACAATTACAAAAAGAGTAAACCCTGCGATGGACAACTTTACAAAAGCTTTACATAATCAGATGCAGGCATCGGACTTGAAAATACAAGAGTTGGTTCATTTGAAGTATGTGAATTCTCTTTATGCTTTTTATGATGAACATCAAGCAGAAATGGAGCAAAAAGAGCCTTTAGATATGAAACCTAATGATGGTTGTAAGGCGATTCCATTTAGAGAGCCAGGGAATGAGAGAGAAAACCTGCAAAGAGAAGGTATCTTGATGGAGATAGAGCGTATGTTACATACATGGCGAAATATAGTAGATATGCATGTAGAGAAAAATACGATAGAAATGGTAGAATAAGATTATGAAACGAAAAAATATAATAATGTTAATCGGAATTAGTATTTTCAGTGTGATAAATAGTACTAGTATTAAAGCGGCAGAGGGAACTTGTCCTGAATCAGTAGGAATATGTTATGTGTGTTTTAATTTTTCATGTGACACAGCTATTAAAGGAGCTATGAAACAACAAAAGAAGACTTTGGCAAATAGATTAGATGACCTCATAGGTGTGATACAAGCAAACATAAGACAAACAAAAAACCAAACAGTGATTATAGAAAAAGAGATACTTGCCTATAGTCGTTTAAGGGAGCGAATAAAAATGGAAAGTACTATGCTGAAAGAGGCTTCGCATATATCTAATCAAATTAAAGACAGTAGTGCTTTAGGATCGCAAATCAATATTATACAAAAAGGAAAACTATGAAAAAGTTGAACAAAGGTTTTTTGCTAATGGGATTAGGTATATTACTTACAGCTTCATTATGGGGAAAAAAGGACTTAACAAAAGAAGCAGAAAGTTATTTGCAAGAGACACGAAAGATAACTGGTGATGTGACCAAAAATGCTTCCCAAGGTGATCTTATTGATGATAGGCGAGGAGGATATTTTGATAACTATATGGATACTGTTATTTGGAATGATACTTTTGCAAAAAAAACCAATAAAGTACCTCAAGTTCAAGTAAGTGTTACAGCTCAACAAGCGATTCCCTTAGATGCACCAGTAGATAGATTGAAAGAAGAGTGGGATGCAGAAGAAGCTAGGTTAGCACAACTTAGAGCAGCAGAACAAAATAAAACAAAAGAACTTCCTATCATCTTTGCTGGGGGGTATTGTACCTTTGAAGATACTTTGGCACTCTCTAAATCAAATGAGTACGGAAAATTAGATTGTATGTTAGATTTTGGTAAAGGTGAATATAGAAGAACAGAAGTGTTTGCTTCGTTTTACCCTGATTATAAAAGAGAAATGGTCATAGCAATTCCTGCCTATATGACATTTGAAAATGATAATAGAGCAACTTTTTCGGGTATTGTACTTAAAGCAGACAAGACTTCTATGAATCTAGCAGGATGGTCTGACAATAAGCGTATGCAGAAAATGCTAGGAGAAGGTTTACTTGCAACAAATGAAATCGTTTACAATTATGCAAGTGGATATATGAATGCTTTACGTCGTTCAAAGGTAAAAGAGGAAGTGGTATATCCTCAATATGGAGATGGAAATGCAAGCCAAGGGGCACTTTTTGGATTTTATCCCTCACCTACACGTATAAGAAATGTTGCACCTCCTGAGGCTAGAGACTATGTGATTACAGCAGGGATTGAAATATTGTCAAATATCTTTGCCATAGGGGGGAAAGATTACCTTTACTCTACAGAGCCACTTTTTGCTGTCTATCCACAAAAAGTATATGTAGAGGGTATGGTTTCCTTTGATAATAAGGGACTGGCACAACGTTTTGGACAGATATCTCAAGATAATGCTAATAGAGCCAATATCAATAATAAAGACTGGACCAGTAGAAAAGATCAAATTATTAATAGATATAATAGAGGTACTACTAGTGGTTCTAATGATTTGGCACGTTGATGGGTATGAAGTATATGAAGATAAAAGAACAAGGGGGTAAAAAATGAAAAGAGTAATATGGGGTATATTATGTGTGGTACTTGTAACTGGAGTAGCAGAAGCAAGAAAGGTAAATGATCCAAATAGTCCTAAAGTAGGAATAGATATTCCAGTAGATCCATCTGGTGTGCCAATACCTATTCAAAGAAATAGGATTGAAATGAATACTGTTGACAATGCGGAGTACTACAAAGAGTCTCAAATGAAGAGGACACAGAGAAAGATGATACTTTCTGAAATCTTTGATCCTGATGTCTTGATGCAACCTATCACACGAGTGATTCGTGCGATAGATAGTATTGGTGTGACACCAGAGTATATTACGACCATTCTTTTCCCAAATGAAATGGAGATAAAAGATGCTAAAACTTCTTTTGATGCACCATTGTTGGAGTTCAATAAAAACCTTTTAAGGTTTAGACCCAATCAAAATAGTTTCCATGCAGGGAATATGGTCATCACTTTAAGTGATGGGCAGAAAAATTATGAGATGTCTATTCAAGTGAGCAGATATTATCAAAAAGATTGTACGGTAAAGAATGATCAATATGTGTGTTGGAAGATGAAAAAAGATTGGACAAAGAGTAAAAGTTCTAAAGCCTACCCATATGCATACAATAACCTATCATTGTATTATGTCTATAAAAATGCAAAAATTTTAGAGCCTATGGATATCATCTCTATCTATGAAAAGTTGAAGGGGTACCCTTTGAACTTAAAAAGAAATGGAGACTTTGATGTACTTACATATGATGGTATCAGTTATAGAATTATAAGAGATGACACTTTTGGTGAAATTTTTTATAGAGCACATAAATATAGAGTTAAAGTCGGTTCGTAAAAGGTTTAAATAAATGAAGTTAAAAATATTGATAATTATTTCACTGTGTATTACATTTGTAAATGCAAACATAGAAGTGCTAACAAAGAAAGATGTAAAAGCAGTTAATAAAGGTATCGTTTACTTAGAAAAACAAAAAAAAGATGAACTTATAAGAGTTAAATTAAAAAGATATCTTTTAGTAAAACAGGTAGAAAAACCTTCTTTCTTTTCTAGTAGTGCACCTATATATGATTTATATTTGGCTTCATTTTTACAAAAAGGGACGCCACTTTGGCTAACGGACAATAAGTTTGTATTTCATACTTCTTCAAGTCAATGGTATATGAAAAAATTAAAGAAGATTTATCATAATAAATACAATATAGAAGTAGTAGTATATAAAAATCCAAATTATAAAGAAGAAGAGTTTAATCTTACAAAAATTAATAGTAATGAGTTAGTAGAATATCTTCAGAAAAAAATCCCTGAAGTTTTACCAGAAAAGCCCATCAAAAAAGAGAAAAAAGTAAAGAAGAAAGAGAAGTTAGTCGAAAAGAAAAAGCTTGAGACACCTCCATCAGAAGAACCAGTTGCTCAAACATTGCCGATTATTCCGTCAAAGGTACTTACAAAAAAAGAGGCTAAAAATGTACAAGAAGGTATAGATGCTTTTCAAACAGAGATAGGAGAGGCAACTGAGAGAATAGAACTTAAAAGATACTTTTTAGCAAAGTTTGTAGAAAAGCCATCGTTCTTTTCAGATAAAAAACCTTTTTATAACTTATATTTGACAGCTATGATACATAAAGGTACCCCTGCATGGTTAGAAGATACCAAGTTTGTATTTCATACTTCTTCAAGCCAAAAATATTTGAAAAAAATAAAAAAACTGTATAAAAAGAAGTATAACATAGAATTGGTGTTGTATAAAAACCCTAACTATAAAAAAGAGACTTTAATACTTGCAAAGACAGATAAGTCTAAAATTCTTAGCTATTTGCAGACACAAGTGCCTGAGACTTTGGTGCAAAAGCCCATCAAAAAAGAGAAAAAAGTAAAGAAGAAAGAGAAGTTAGTCGAAAAGAAAAAGCTTGAGACACCTCCA
>JAUTBZ010194643.1:0-21821 GCA_032361785.1 Lepetodrilus galriftensis | reverse complement strand
AATCAGGAACGGACAATGTAGAAACGAAAAAATAAATAAAAATTCTTTGAAAAAATCACTGTGTTCGAATAATTAGACAATTACGATCTTTAAAAAATGGTAATTTTCGAAAATTTAGAATCGGAAAAAAAATATTTTCGTCATCTAATTTAGGTGTACGAACTATTAGAGCGTACGAATAATTAGAGTGATTACGGTAAACAACTATATTATTTCCAACTTGTAACAGTTTAATAAAGATTGCTTATGTAATGTATGCAGTCATTCATAGGGTTAAATTATGTATATTTTGTTTAAATCGAACCAACTTAGTAGTGAATGCCAATGTTATCTCAGTCCTTGTTTATTCCCAGTTCCAACAATAATACTATTTCTAACAATAGCAATATGTAATTCATGTAGTCATTAACTCTCTCCAGAGATTCCCTAAAGAGCAGTGCCTGTGCCTAATCCAGCTGGGAGATGGTTAATAGAGTGAGTGAGTGAATATGTAGTTGAACGTCGCTGCGGGAATCTTTCACCCATTTGCAACAAGAGGGTTAATAGTGAGTGAGTGAATATGGAGTTTAACATTTCTGCAGGAATCTTTCACCCATTTGCGACGAGAGGGTTAATAGAGTTAAACAGTAAAAATATAGACTTAATAGTGATGTTATTAAAAAACAGACATTTTCTGATTGTCTGTTATTGTGGTATACATTGTAACCACTAAGAGAACAATACCTGTACATATTTATCACATCTTATCTCTTTGGATTCAAGATGACGTCTTCAAGGCGTGAACGAGTGCATCTGTAACATTACAAAGACCACGTGTCTGTGTTTACACCTGAAATGTTACACAGGTGTGGGAGATGTACTACACATAGTTTCTGATCTACTGCTAGTGTCATAGCTAAAATAGAACATTCCCCTCCATGCCTGTCTGCCCTATATATCCTGAAAGTCTTCCAGAGATTACAGATATGTTCTGGTAGTTAAAATACTTCATTGCCATGAGTTCAGATGGAGGAGTACTAGATACCACATTGAAACTACAGTGGGTCTAACCCCAGGCCATCAAAGGGCTATTTCTATTATGTAAATGTTAAACCATTAATGTGAAATAATAATAATAAAATTTTAAAAATAACAATTAACAACAACAAAAACCACAACAATAATAATAATAATAATAATAAAATAATTATTATTATTATTACAATAATTTTAAAATAATAATATTTTTTAATTATTAACAATAATAATAATAATAATAATAATAATATAATAATAATAATAATAATAATAATAATAATAATAATAATAATAATAATAATAATAATAATAATAATAATAATAATATCATTAATTGAACACATCATAAGCCATGGAAGGTTCCCTCATTTAGATCTAGACACTGTACCTCTCTTTCCTTGCTTGAACATCATGTTGAATACAAACTCTTGCCAAATACACTAATCTACAGGAAATGCAAGATGCAACAACAAAAAACAAGAATCTTGAAGAAAGAGACAACCTCATATAAGTTCTAAATTATGAGAGAGAAAAAAATGCATTATCTTTTGATACTTTCCAGTATTACTGCATTTATCTAAGTATACTTTCATCTCACTTCCTATGTATACTTTAATATCATTTCCTAAGTCTGACATGCAGAAATGCACATACAAATATGCACAATTATTTACTTTGAATTCCCATTTCCTGAACAGATTATTTAAAAACCTAGCAAACTATTTATAATGGCCGTCATAAGATAGTAACCAAATATTAGCCCAGCGATCCAACTGCAATAGATGAGACCAGACAGGGCAGACAGCATGCAATGCACATATGTTTGAGTTGTCAATCATATTGACTGACAGGTATATGCACACAGACCCACTGGACAAATACCACTGGACCCAATGGGATAGGCAATTACAGGCCTTCCATCAACAGCAGTGTCACTCTCCCTCAATACCAGCACCAGGAAATATGTTTGGGAATACTTTAGTCAAAGACTGCACTGTACTAACATGTTTGTCAAATATCGCTGTTAAATTTGACTTGGTAATAAACCATATTAATAGTTTTTAGCGTGAGTGAGTGACTGAGTTATTGCTTTAGGTCAGGAATCTTTCACAAATATGCGACAATTTTTAGTGATGAGAAATTAATTTTTAGAACGAGTGAATTATTGCTTTACATCACAACAGGAATATTTCACCCATGCAACCATTTTTAGTGATGAGAAAAGATTATTAAATATTTCTTTACTTGCATCAAATCTGGTGTAGCGATTTGAAGCAGACTGGCATATTGCAAGAGAGAATATATAGCATAGCTCTGCAGAAACAATATCAAGTTGTATCACTCATCTGACGTAAACGTGCCCATATTCCCAGCTAGGTAAGCACAGTACGGTGCAACTAAACATACCTGCACCTTGAATGATGTGAAGTCTTACGTTATCTATATGTAATAATATTACATGATATACCTACAGGATCCATGTGAAGATAGCTTCCACTGACAACCAGTTGTATTATTTAAACATTAAAATGCATTTCCAATAATAGGTCTATATTTGTAACTAGTTTCATGGTGGTAACGGTAGACAGGTTTCTTTTTTTGTTTTGTTTTTATATAAAATCCAGGTGTGTCAGCTTTTCTCAATTTCCAAGCTGTAGTCACTCAATCATAGCATCTACAAACAAACAACAATAACATCTAACTGATAACCTAGAACAGTATCTATCATCAAGATTCCACATATGTGAAAAGAATCAACAACATTTGTAAGCATTATTTCAATATGGTGAAAACCCCATTAATTAAACACAGGTATAGTTCTAGAATTCACAATCAGCTGACCTTTCATGACCTCTTGTCATTTCCTGTTGTACCTATCAGTGATGTCATAATTCAGTCCCCACAGTACAAAGAAGGGTGTTATCTCCCCTTTGAAGACCTCTCCAGATAACAACAATGTTTGTGCTGGGTTATCTTGGTCAGGTGCGGGATCCAGGTATTACTATCTATCTCAAGTAGTCGCTTGATGCTCGAGTCCTTCAGCTTGGTGGAGAGTTTCAACCAGATAACATTCATGTGACAATAGTTTTCGATTAATTGACAGTACATAATGCTGGTGATAGTTATTGTGTCACGTCAGAGCAAGAATCTTTCACCCATAATGTTGGAGATGGAATCTTTAACCCATGTGGTTATAATATTAAATTTATGCAAGTCATTTGGTAATTTCAGTACCATTAATGTTGATCCTATGAGAAATGTGTCTTTGTAACAATAAAGAAGAGTATGATACATAGTAGGTTAGGGTGTGTTCACCTTCACCAGAAGCTAATCCTACGGTTGTGCTTCCTGGTGGATTAACCACTGCGTTGTTAGTATCCTCAGTATAGGGCTGCTCCTTGTGTCTCCAACGGGAAGTGTAAAGGGAAACACACATCTAGTCTCGCATGTAAATATTTCACAAAACTGGTACAAAAATAAAGTCATAATTGTTGCTGGATTATTGCCATAGTTTTCTTCCTGTTTGATTAATCAAAATAATTCTTTATAGAACATTTCTGGTTGTTTCCAGCAGGATTAAAAAATAAAGCTACCACCCAGACACCAGATGATGTACATAGATAACAGGAACACTTAGAATAAACCAGGAAAAATAATTATTTCATATAATGCAGCCAATGTGATGTAGATCTGTTACATAGATCACCTACGGAAAAAAATGTTAAATAACCTGGCAAGCAGAACCATCTCTTATCAAACAACACAATCACCGACACAACGCACGTTCTGTTTCCCCCAACACGCAGACTAGATACATGAAAGCATAGTTGCCACAATAAACAGGTAACCATCTACAAAAACTTTTCATCAAACTCTTCGCCGTAGGTCAACTCTGCCGTACTAACACAGATAGATGGCTTCGGTCAACAAACAGTGCATAACTTGGTGCGCTGACCACCCAAAGGTTCGTGGACACACGTTTGCTTTCACTCCAACCACAGGCTGAGTAAACCGCGGGCCACCCAAAATCCCAGGCGTACAACTTGCCAAGTTCTTGCACGTTTCCAGGAGGCCACACGAGCATGAGCAAACAGTGTCACTGCAAGCCAGCGATGCCACAGAGACGGCCATCCAGACTGGCCTAGGCACAAAAGCTGTTTTCTTCACAAAAATATGCTCAACTTTGTACACAGTTTGAATCAGAGAACATCTTTGCTCAGCTTTGTGGAGACTTGATGATGAAATTAACACACCGACGGCAAGATTAGTGTGTACTTCCAAAAATATCATTAAAACATTCGCCTCTGAGAACATCGAACCTCACAGTGTTAGAAATTCAGAAAATAATAGAGGTTCCTTCATAAGCCAATGTTAATGGTGGTCAAATCTGTAATTAACAGGGGATCCAATGCAGATTTTCAAATGATCACCAGGACCCCCTTTAAATCGAATACTGCCTGGTATTTCAGCTTTGTCTTTGGATTCAGATATCTGGTACGTAATCTGAGAGACTCTTGGAAATGACATGAAATTCCAAAATCACAGATTGCAAAATCTATGTCACGCTACATATCAGAGATCAGCATTGCAAAGCAGTTGTATCTCTACAGTCGTGATAAGCCGTATTAACTTCCACTGATCTGCATGGATTGTAGCTATCAAATTCTTTCTGAAACTGGGCCACGGCAGAAAAAGTACAACACATATTTGTTACACGTTATTGAATTTCACTGGTTGTACACTCAAAACCAAGTAACCTTGAATTCATGAGTGACTTATTACAGAGTTTATTATAGTGAGTTATTATAGACGGTACCTAGAGTTCATATGATGGTTTGTACTAGTATTATTATCATTTCTTGTTGTTAATTCTCTCCCTGCTGGAGTCGGCAAAGGCAAAGGCAAGTCTACTTCACCATGGAGAGGCAAAGGGTTTTTTTAAAGTACATATCATAAATACAAACATTATTCTTGCAATCTACTGTTAAATGACATTAACTTACTTTCATCAGTGAACAGATGTTCGTGATGACAGACAATCATGACGACATGTCACAGCTGACCTACACCCAACTCTGTGTCCAATTTGTCACATATTTCATACACGGCATAACAAGCCTACACGGCATAACAAGCCGATATCCTGTTGACAAAACACTTCATGGAAAAGTAATTACGTTTCTACGCAAACAGATCTGCAGCCTTACCAGAAAGCTGAACCTCATTGTTTAGAATATCTTAAATTCACAGTTCTCAGGTTGCAAAGCCATAAGATTGGAACTGATTTGGCAAAATATTCACGATTAGGAGGCGCCGTCAGTTTGAATTAGACTGTAATGATTGGAATCATCAGGAATGTGTACTGACAGTCTGAACTCCACTCCTGGGACGTAGGAACAGACTGCCGGTAGACGGCGATATTGAAAACACAAGCCATCATTGTAAGATATGCTCATATCTACATTGAGCATTCTCGTCGGGAGGAAGTGTTTTTTCTTCTTCTAAGATAAAGATATCTTATGATAGAGCCAAGTAGAATTCCAACATCTGAGTAGCATCACTTACAAACATTGCTCAGGTAAAAGATAAAATAGTGGGTATTTAATGCGATCAGTTTACATGTAACATTGAGAGATTATAGGAACATCAGGGTTCCATTCGGTATAATAACCATAGCACAGTGAGAGAGACAACTCATTAAAAGTGTAAGGAGCATCTCGTAGTCCTACGATTATTCTATGGAAGTTATCCACTGGCTAATGCCAAAACAAAATACTGCATCCAATGACTTTACATCAGGGGATTGTTTTCATGAATAAAATGAAAAGTAATATGCAAAATGCTATGATCCCCCAAATAGGAATCGTATTTGTATATACCACAAAGGGGAACTATGGTAAATATTATACACACCAGTAATGATATTTTATACAGAAACAATCCTGGAATTTGGTACATTATATTTTGTACAGACAAAAACTTGTACATGACATGAAATGAGACATATTTTGTACGTACCAATACTGGTATATGACATCCACTATCTCCTCGGAAACTCCGGAATTCCGTCTCATTTCTGCAGATGGCATCAACACTGTGTTTTTGATGCTAGAGATATTGTGAAAACAGCCCGCGGTTCAAAAACTCTTCTTCTTTACAATGAAAAACCTTTGAAGATCTTGTGTATGTTGGCTCGCAAAACAGTAATCACAATTTCATCACCAAAGTCAAAACCAGCGCACGCCTAGATGACTTAACAATTACGTATGACATAAGCTGTATGCGCCAAGCCCTGTCGGTAATGAATAAACAATGAACCACGTCACGGCCCTATCTAATGAGCAGGTGAACAGTGAAACAAGGTAATAAATTATCCATTAATGCTTGATCATCTACACTGTGCACGTTGATTTGCAATTAATGTATGTCAATAACACACAGAACACTGGTTATCAATGAATTTCGTACATTTTTTTAACACTGTTCCATCAGTATCCTGCACAGGAGGTGAAATTCCGGGTCGCACTATTTTCAAGTTCCCAATCTGATTGGTCAATAAACAAGGTCATACATCACATAAAATGTACAAGATATTCCAAGAGTCATCACACACTGAGGAGGTTAGCCATTCAACAGTAAATTGTTTTAGCAGGTAGCTTCACATTGAAGAGTTGATGGTGTCAACAATCTGTTACCATGACGATGTTATCAATATCGAGTACATAACTCATCAATCAAGTCCGTATTTCATGCACAACCCAAATCAACAGAAATCCAATCCATTCTCAATCACTATTGACTAAGGTCACAGATGTGTAGTCTATAAATGTCTTCAGTCTTAATGCGATCCACTCAAGAAGCACAATATTCAACTGAGTCAAATAATTACAAGAATTTGAAATCTCAAAGTCCTAGCAAATTATTCTGTTTCCTTCCTAGGAAAGTATCCCTTCCTCAAAACACATGGTGCTTTTCTTCTGAGCAAGTCCAGTCTGAATGGAAACCTTCTTCAACATGATACAGATCTGAACGATTGCAATCTACCTTGGACCTTGACACTTTGTAACACAAGTCACATATTTCTCTCTCAAATACCAGTGGAAACAATGTGGAAACAATGTGTCCATCAAAATCATCTCTTCCACTTCCAGCTCACGCCATCGATTTACGATCTTGTCCGTCAACAGAGACCTCCAACATACATCCAGGTAGACGATTCACACATCAAGATTGTTATAAATGCACAAATTACATCGTAATCCCAGACACCATATACAAGGTAAGCTATCAGTAAAGCTATCACATCATCAGTTATACAACTACGTCAGAGGGTGTGCCGGTCCCAGAGTCTCGTCCAGGTTGACATGTGCGCCCGTCAAGGAATGCCTCCACACAGGGTGTTACAAAGTGCAGGCGCGTCTTTGGCAAGGTACAAAACACCTTCTCAGTCCTCTGTTGACACACTGGCACTACGACAAACACTTGCCGGCGCTTTTACAAATAATACCATCTCATTTGTCCAATCACTGCAGAAAGAATCCTCGTGTCCAGTTTGATAAAAATTCAAAGAAACTTCATTTACCGCTCGGCAATTAAACCGATGAATAAATTTCCGCGGCAAACTATTGGCGACTCGGATGGCCTTTGAGGTATAAAGGTGGGGTATTGTGTGGGAGATACACATTTAATCTAAGTCTCATCCGAGACTCCAATCTGCGGGTGAGATGACCCGTGTGTGTATTGACTCAGCCAAGGGAAGGCTGGAGACAGCAGTGACCCCAACAGATAGGAACTGTGATCAACAACTGACATCAAACTTTGACGAGAGCTTGGCAAACACATCATCATCTTCGGACTACATGGTGTTTGGTAATCCCCAAACTGTCATGGCTTCTTCTTCTTGTCTTGCCTGGGGACTCACGGTACAAAGAAGTACATGCCTGGACTAGTCATATTCAACATTGAAGGCACTTTTATTGTTTTAATTATTTCTCTTTACTATCTTCCTGCTGGATTAGTACAAATATTGCCTCCATTTCCAGTTGCCTCCAGCATGGAGAGTGTTTATACTTTTGAAAAATTGGCTCTTCCAAAAAGATGTAATGAAAATCAATCAGGAATGAGAAGATACTTGTCCATCAAGTCTGACGAATACAATTGTACGCCAACAACATGTAGTTTACCTTTAGAGACACCTCTTTGTCATTAGCATACTATAAATACCGACTGACTGAGATACATGTGTTGCATGAAAATGCCCTCACCGAAAGCATATATAAATCTATAAACTCTCTGAATTTTAATTCAAGATATATTTGATCATTAAATTTCAATTGATTTGTGTACAATTTGTTGGTATCTTACATTGGCCTCAAGAACATAATCCAAACATAGTGCATGGAGTATGTAAGCATTTGCAGCATCCTAGCAAATTCAGTTCCTCTCGCTGTGTTATGTTAACATGCAAACACTGCATATCATATCAGAATCAAACTATGAGAATCATTCTGTCAAACCAGATCACCTAGCTCTTGTTTCCCAGTGATTCAGTTACACTCAAAGTTAAAACTTCAAAATATTTAGAGCTGTAGAGATAAAATCTTGTTCCGGTTTTTAAACCATGGACCGACTGCCATTGAGTGTTGACATGCTAACTCCTGGGACCTTCAGCCTAGATTACAACCGAGGGTGTTCCCTGTCAGTCTAATCCAAACTCCAGTTGCAGTTGGCAGTATGCCTTTAAACTATTAAACAAATTAGAAGACGCCTAAAAAAATCAATTACAAAACCTGTCATATATCTTTACATACAAATATCATATTATTTTAAAATTCAATGTTTGACATTTTCTTCTAAATGAAACAGCACTCATTAACCCTCTACATGTTGGAGGCAACTAGTGATGCCCTAGAGATCGGTATTAATCCAGCTTGGAGAAGCTACGGCTGCAGAAACAGCTTACTAATGCAGCAATGTCGCTATATATAGTCTGGTTTAGACGATCAGAGTAGAATCCACACATTCTGAGCTCCACGTTTGTGCAAGTGAATTTGTGGGACAATACAGTTTTCTCCAGAAATAGCTGAGTCGCAATGCCCTCTTGATCTGAAGCCCTCGTCTCATGCGAGTCCACGCAAATACACTAGCGCCATCTACAAATACAACTTCCCCCAGAATCCCCCAGCATACTGCGAGGACCAAGTGAAGTCATTCGTGTGTTCCACCTTCCAGTTGGTTCTGAGTAGCGAACAATACCTGGCGATTTGTAGACAGCAAATATCGGAGTAAATATAGAAGAAAAAAAACAATACGGTAGCTCTTGTTTTAATTCCCAAGATTAATATCACCTTGTGTTGTTCTTGCCAAATATTATGAACACATTAATAAATATAATTTAAAATCTCAATTGCGTTCCAGTAAATATAGCAATTATAGCACTCAAACATTATTTAATTTTGTTTAAATCATTAAACTGATTGTGCATAAAGAAAACTATTGTTTTACTTTAAACAATTTGTTTAAATTTTCAATAATGTTCCCCTATAACATTTTAATCAAGCTTTAATACTGATATTGAATAAATGTTTACAATGTGTCTGGAACAATTATGTCAGGGGGGGCGTCAGTTCAGGTTACAATAATAAATAAATACATTGGCAACTATCCACTGCCATATGTCAAACAGCAATCATATTGTTAACCCTCTCCATGTTGAAGGCAACTGGAGATGCCCAAAAGGGCTGTATCTGTGCCTAATCCAGCAAGGAAAAAAGTAAATAGATGGGAAAACAGCCCACAGTAGAATTATGCTGTTACGCTATTATTCCAATGAGTAAGACACCCCTGAGACACCATATTATTACATGTGTACAATTATATATGTCACCCACATACGACACACCTCTTAGCATACTAATTAAAATAGCTGTATGCTTATTTAACAATCAGCGTATATCTAAATTAATGAGGATGTCATAACTGAAAACATGTGCTTTGGAAAGTTACCATGCAAACCCACGAAGTAACCTGTTGTTTACAAAGGAACGTTGGGTTTGTAAACAGATATCAGTTTACATGTGCTCCTTAATGCATACCCTGGTATCTGATGGTCTGATGTTGGTATGATGTAACTATGTAACCTAAGCTGACCCTAACCTAAGCTAACTACGTAACCAAGCTGACGAACCAGGAAGAATAGTAGTTAGAGGATTCAGCGCGTTAACCTGATGCGACAAGCTGGTTGAAGGATTAATTATGTTGTGACAAGCCAGTCATAGGATTAATTATAATGTGACAAGCCAGTCGTAGGACTTACTATGTGATGACGAGCCAGTCAAAAGGATTCACCAACAGGCGACAAGTCACTCTAAGGACTTACTATACAGTGACAGGCCAATCACAGGTTACTATGCCAGGAACTATTGATAATGTCAAGAAAAGTGAAATTTTAAATGTTACAATTTCATGATATAATGCATCTTTATAGCAAACCGATTGCCACTTAAAATCATCTCTCAGATAAAACAAACAGAAACCTTATTGTATCCTCAGAGCAGAGGTTATCAAAACCCATACAGATAAAAATCAAATCCATCAAATAATCACTTTAGGTGTTGAAAGATCTTAAATTGAAAATGTAATGACAAAAAGTAAGGAAACCTAATATTATTTTGGTTCCAGATATAAAAAAACGCCAGGTCTTGCTAAACATCTGCAAGGAGTTCAGATTTAAAACCCAAACATTGTAAATGTAAACCATGTGTCAGCTGTGAATCTAAAATTGGAAATTGTAACCACAGATGCACTTAAAGTTGAAATAATTGCATTAGGTTGAAATGAATCGGTGAGCACAATATAGAACAAATATTGTTACAGTTAGAAATGTGTTTAGTATGCCATCAAATTTCACAGCACACAAGCATTACCATGTATTCTTGGTGTTAAAATGTCTTTTCCAGAGTATAATATGTATACTGCATATTGTAACTATTATTCAGGGCTCCAGACTAATATTTTGAGCTACCTGCCTACAGAGTAAGTCCAGGCAAGTTGCAAAGGCACCAAAGGTGCTAAATGTTAAAAAGTAGGCTGCCTGCAGTGCAATTTATCTTGCCCCTGTACGTCGGGCATACATTAGTCCAGAACAATGATTAGTATTACTGTATTGTAAAAGGAACTACTTTTAAATATGTAGAAAGAAGGATTTTTCAATTCAAACCCTTTTGTGTCTGTTAGTCTGACTCAGAACAGCTGACTAATTGACTGTATTCACGATTCAATCTGAAGATGATGACAAAATGTGTGTGAGCGTTTGTGAGCACATCAACATAGGACTAGGACATGGTATGAACTCATGACAAGTGAGAACACTGCCTCAGTTAACACAATCTAATTATATGTTGTAAAATGATGATGGAAAACTTCCCCCCACAGTAACTTCAAGAAACTCTGACATTTGCAAACATCTCGTAAATCTCCAGGAAAGCATGACTCATGCTGGTGCCACATGAATGATGCCACGCTGTCACACATTCCCCGCTCCTTCCACGAAACACTATCCCAGAAACACTACCCCAGCGAAGCAAGCCGTGATGTAAACAACATGTGCAAAACATAAATCTAAACTTTCACTTTTCCTGTGTAGTCTGACATGCAATACTTCCTTGTCCGTGACATACTGCGGCCAAACTGTCAAGCTTTGCACTGGTACCTATCAAGGAATATACTAGACATACTGCGTAACATACTGCGGCCAAACTGTCAAGCTTTGCACTGGTACCTATCAAGGGATATACTAGACATACTGCAGATAAAACTAATAAAATTTATAATTAAACGGTGTGATAAAGTTACATTTGAACTTTTAGAATGATCTGTAAATAACTGAAAAATAATAAACTTAATTGCACATTAATTATATATTATATTCCTGTTACTAATGTTTATGGTTCTGTTAACCTTTCAGTGTATTACATTAAAACAACATGACATGAGTCAACTGTGTGATAAAATCAACAGGAACTGTGTCATCACTCTGTAAATATTACCCATATACTCGAAATCTTATTTCATTCTATCATGTGTAAATGATACTTATATCAAAACGTATTTAGATGCAATACTTAAAAAAAAAATTATTATACATAATATTACTAACTAGGGAAAGATATGGAGAATTTTTTTACGAAAACTACAATGATGCGGTATTGCAAATGTAAAAGAAAGAAATACCAAAGTGACATGTTCTATACCATTAGATAATGTTACTGTTCCGAGTACTCCTAACACTGTTCTGTCATGAAAAGAACACTCCTAGCATCATACACAAAGTGAATGCTGCTGTGAGGAGCTTGGGAATCTCTACACAAGAAATGTGATGTCACGATCGTATGTGTAGTGATCGCTATTGGAAGGATGTGAAGATGTATTGGAAACATGTCCTGGTAGAAGCTAACATATTTTATGAGAGCTTCATTCATACTTCACACCGAAATTTCAGTATTCATATTTGTATGTACTAAGGAGTTACTTCCCTTAATAAAAGACTGTTTCGACTACTATCATGAAGACTTCAGTGTAGGAAAAATATATGTGTTGATGGATAAATTGATACCTAGCCTGGTCAGGATATCTGTACAATAATATTCCAGATATCAAGAATACAGATATTATATGCATATTGTCAAATCTGTGAAAAGAAATCGTCAACTTCAAGAAATAAAGTGTCAAAATAAATATCAGGTTAGAAAATTGATAGATCTATTTAAAGTTAGCATACATATCAGACACATAGCTGCCTATACGCATACATGTATACACAGACATTTCCACAATGATTTCTTAGCTAACGTTATTGTAAAAACAAAACAAAATATAAATATCGTACAGTTACAGTACTGGCTCATCCACATTAAAATACCCCTAGCTACGCGCCTGTGTATTGAAGTAAACTACTGTATGTATGTTGTGTCAATTGGTGTCGACTATTATGCTATGTTGTACCAGTGGCACTTGACACCAATGTTACAATTGACCTTGGAGGCAATCACTACATCAGTCGTGTGGTAAGACATTGTGTACAGTGAGTGATTTGTTGTTTTCTGTCGCCTATACGTGACAACTACCATGTACAGTACAAGTATGCCTTACCTTGCCCTGGGTAAGAACATGGAGCCCTCTATGAACACTGACCCAGTCAGCAAGATGTACCAGCATATCGCCAGCTCGCCTTGGCTGAAACACAGAAATATGCCATGTACAGATATTAGTTGATTAGACTTAGTAGTGTATGGTTACCATGCCTATAACCTAAAAGAGGTAGAAACAGATAGTCAACAAAAGTTAAATTGTTCATAAAAACCTGCAAGCACTGACTGATGCTGATAGATAGTTACTGAAGCAAGCATAAAATGACAATCTCACACTGAGAACAGGGAGGTTTTTTGGCCAGCTTTTTAGAATCGAATGGAGCATCAAAATGTAACCGATATTTATCGACAACTAATCGATATTGAGCTTACAATTATCGATCGTTCATATCTGCATCAATAACCAGCCTGCTATTTTGGGACCATGTTTGTGGAGCATTCATGGAGAAAAATGTGATGACCCCAAAAGAGACCAATTTCCCTACACAAAGGCTCCATCAATGTTGTTACTCATACAACAGCTTCAGGTATATGTCCCTTGGATGATTAGTGTTTGAGTTACAGTTTTATATCACTGTATTTGTGCTTCATCAGTTGACAAAGCAGTCCATAACTAAAACAACCGGAATGGATGTGGTGCAACGTCCTTATGTCAAGTGTACAGTAGTCGGTGTATCCGTTTGTCTGGGTGACACACAGTTTGTACATCATCAACAAAACTGTGGACAGTGACAGAAAACTGTGTCTCAAACACTAATTATTCAGGCCCAGATTTATCAAAACAAACGTACGTTTGAGATTTGGCTCAGCTGAGATTTCTCATTGACTCAGTGCTGTAACTTGAGTAAAATCTCAGCCAGGGCCCAAGATTTTCAAAATATTTGTAAAACAATTCATTCTCAATTAAAAGTATCATTCACAAATCCCCATATAAAATTAAAGTTTGAGCATGAAATCGTACTCAAAAAGGTTTCCTAATCTCAGGGCCATATTGAATACTTGCTAGCAAAGCCAGCAGTAATACTATTCCTGTTAATAACAGTGAGGACGGCATTGATCTGTTTCAAGCCGTGCAACGTGCTACAGAATTAAAGCACCGTCAACATTAGATGACAGCACTGGTGTAAATATTCACACTTCATCTAACTCTGATCTAATCATTGTGTGGACTTGTTTAGCCTTGTTCCAGGCCTTGCCAGACATAAACACTCTCTCATCCTGTCTGTGTTTAATTATGTCATCCAAATAGGATGTTGAATCAAATAAAGTCTCGCCAAGATGACTTTAGCAATAGCTCTCGGCTTATCTTGTTAACACTGAGCTCGGAGGGGAAAACATATTGCAGCCAAACAAACAAACCTATGCAAATATTATCTAATATCTGAATATGATTTCAAATATTTGATAGGTTGGTATTTTATTATTTGCAAGGCAAGAATTTGTAACTTGTTGATTGTATATGAGAAATAGCTCATATAAAACCCTGTGAAAAATAGTTTAAACTTGACCAGATTCAGAGGAAACACTGATACTGGATAGTGTGTTGTCCTATCATCCTGAAAAATTAACTTTTTCTTCTTCTCTGGAAGCCCATTAATTTATCTGTCCTGGAGAAAGCAGATACTATAGATTATATATTACAATCATTTCCAAAGTTTTATGATCACAAATATAATGAAGCAAAGCAAAGTAAACTCTAGTTACTTACAACTCACTACTTTCAGATAATCAACTATTGCTAAGAAATTTGAATTAATAATAACGATAGTGCAAAATATCAAGTTCTTATTACAAAGGATATTTACATTGTTTAGCATTTGTACAAATATACGTTTCAACCATACAATATTTTATGTGTATAGATTTGTAATCACAATATTGGCTCACACTCTGCATTTACATTATTCAGATATTGTTCAAATATATGATACAATATTTAAGAATGTCTAATCCAACATTATTTTGCACTATAAATTTGATAATGCAAAGACAGATGAAAAAAGTACAAGATGTTTTTGTCAGCATTGATATTTCAACATTAGATGAAACCAGTATGGCACTAAACCATTACAACTTGTAATTTACAAGCATATAAATTTGTACCAATCCACTCTAAATATTTATTTAATGTATAAATTAGACTAATAGACTATCACTGATGCAAAGAAAGTGAACATTCAGTTTTTATAAGACTATTTCTTTCAATGGAATTAGCTAATAAAATAAACATTTTATTGTAAATAGTTTGTGCGTAATAATATATTTAGTTTTGCAAAGTGATTTTGAACAGGCTGTAAGTATAAAAAATGGGATAGAAATTTAATATATTTACATATTCGTCCATACAGAATGTTTGCCGTGTATAGATGAAATATTCCTGTCTCCGAGATTACAAAACTTTTCCGAGTATGATTTCATACTCAACTCAGAATTTTGTTCATAAAACGTCATGTTTTTTAGCATAGCATGCGAGTTGAGCACAAAAACGCACACTGAGAAAAGTTTCGTATTTCTCAGGGCCTGTTGAGATGTAAAGTATTAACCCTCTCCCTGATGGATTATAAACAGGCACTGCTCTTTAAGGCATCTTTATTTGCCTTCAGCACGGAGAGGGTCAATTCAATAAAAAAAACTTACAGAAAACTATCACATAAAATGAAGAATTGTTTTCTATTCAAATCAATACACCAGTAACACAATGCCATAAGATATCAAGGCATGCTTCTGATTTATTTATATTATTCTTGCATAACCTATACCGACTATTGTTACATCAACACCAAGTGTTACCACAGGTGAGGTCTTCGATACAGGTACCTCCCTAACACTGACACTGACCTTATCTCTCTCTATAGCTAATGCCATACACGTGTGTGTTCCTATCCCACATCACGCCATGTAACATACTATCTACCAGACAACCTTCCACATGCCATGTAACATACTATCTACCAGACAACCTTCCACAGCCACACGTGAAGGAGACAGAGTACAAAGAAGCTGCTATTTCCCCTGCTCAGATGCCTTGGAATGAGAAACAGCCAGAAGATTGGTTTTTCTCCCGGACCAGAATACCAGAAGATGGTTTTTCTCCCGGACCAGAATACCCTCCTGACAATGAGACTAGATGGTGGAGAGGTTTGTTGTTGCATTCCTTCCAGCTATTTAACTCTGCAGTGGCACAATGTCATCACCCGCTTCTGTGCACGACTCTCAACCTGTCCACTTGATACACCATCAATCTCTGAATGATCATCCAGCTCTGGAGCTAATTTGTCCTTGAATGCTATAAGCATGTTGGTATGATGAATGGTCGAAGAGTTTTTGCACGATGACTTATGCTTTCAGTCCCGTCGTATTGCAGTCCAGGGGCCCGTTCCACAGAACAATTGTAGCGCTACGAGAGTTGTAAGTCATGTACATTAGCTGCGAGTTGCTAAAGAGTTACAACTCTGATAGCGCTATGATTGTTCTGTGAAACAGCGGCCAGGCATAAATAAGGACATATGGCATACTTTTACTAAAGCGCAAAATGACGTAAACCTTGATTTTGCTGAAGACAACCAGTACAAACTAACGACCAACATGCCTGGGCAGTATTTCCTAAAAGGGTCGTATCAATAGGCCTGGCATAAATATAGTTTTACGTTATTTCCTTGGCAGATGCTATGATCTAGGCACAGACTACAGTAGGAGACTTTTTGGAAACGCCGGCCAGGTGATCTTTCTATAATGGATCGACTAAAAGAAGGCTGTACGGTACAGCAGGACCCACAAGCTATAGGGTGGAATAGATTTAAAGGGAGATAAGTGTACACAACAGATAGACATTAATTGTATAAAAGTCGGTCTCCACATAAGCATGATAACAGATAAGGAACAATTGTCCACTATAGAAAGGTTGCCAGACCCCCAGGGTAGGATTATGCTGAATGCCCTGATGAGAAGACTTAGATTACTATCTATCTAGTAGGTATGAACAGAGAGCTTTCATTGAAATAAAATAACTGATGAAAATATGATAGGAAATTCTAAAATGCTTACCGGTAATTTGGATTGGTAGAAAGTTGGGTCAAAAAAATGTGTAGTCTAAGATGGTGACAAATATTAATATTTCAAATAGCAGTTTTTGTAAATATCTATATTCATGTCTAACATAAATTCAAGAAGTGTCTGGAGATGTACAATTAATGGAAATGTGAAGCATCTATTGAGTATTAACAGTAACAAGAACTGACATATAATATGTATTCAGCGTTGAAAAAAAACCAGTGAATATATCTGGATATTGACACTGTCTCAGACATAACTGTCAGTTGTTTCCATGTCAACATGTGCATTTAATTGTCGTGGTTACTGGAATAACTTATCCTGGACATCTGTCATACCCCAGTAGTAATATTCTCATAATCATCACTTCATTATGACACTTATCACATCACCCTTGGCAATCAGTGTTTTAGTACTTACTGAATACACCGACAGGTCAACTAATGGTTCATGACTGGCCAGACAGGGGTCTATTTATTAACATAATATGTTATGTTACTGATATATGGATGGCAGCATAGCGATATGTATAGGTTATTATTAGGTTATTATATTACTTCTGAACATGTTCAAAATAAGCTACTTTCACCATAGTTAGAAGGAAGTCATGTAGGCATAATAATGTTTTCTTAATATAAATTATCATGATGAAGAATTGTTAGAAACATATTGTTAAATATTGTTTTTTTCATATATTCTTACATATAGCTAATAATAATAATAATAATAATAATAATAATAATATGCATGGACTTCCGAACATATGAATACTACATGTTTGTCTTACCAGTACAGTATATCATTGGCGTCATGGAACTCATATCTGACAGTGCGACACAGAGATCTGAGAGCTGGTTCCCGCAGCGTGGACAACGCTTCCATTCCATGCAGGTACGCGTAGATGATGTCACACTCCTGAAAACAAAAGCAAACATATTGATAGCTGCATACTGGTGGATAAAAGCCTGAAATGTACTACAACCACATGCTACTAGAATGCTAAGTGCTCTGACTCTTGTTTTACAGAATGATCTCAGGCCTACAAGATTCATAAGTAGCAATATACAAAGTTACGATTCTTGTAATCCTACAATCATTCTGTGTAGCGGTGTAACGATGGATCAAACTATCGATAGATCGCGATAGCAATACATCGGTAGTAATTTGAACTATCGATTATTTCCATTGATACAGTACATGTACCATCAATTATAGATAGTGTACTATTTTTAAACACTTTAGATCAAATTAGTTGAAAACCCTTGAGCACTTCAACACTATGTAATAAATGTTATTTTCTTTTTGGCAATTAATATGTTTGTATGTTTAACAAGATTTCAGTTTTGGTATTAAATCAAATGATAACAATGCACTATTGTCTTGTATTTTATTCACTAAATACCAGTTATATGTACATTAGCCACTATATTACAAATAATTAGCCATCTTTAAAAAATGTATTTTTAAAAACAAACTATCGCAAATAGTATCGCAATAGTAGCACAACTATTGCAATACTATCGCAATAATGTTTTCAACCATCGCAATACCATTGCAATAGTAGAATTGGCCTCAATAGTCTCTTAATTCTGTGGAACCAGATAGATCTAATAATTGTGGCAAACATGGCCTAGCTAAATTAAAAAGCCACTTTAGAGATATCGCCTTCAACTTTAGCAGGAAATCATACACAGGCTAAGTATAGAACATGAATGAACGACTTGTAAAGTTCATTCTACATGTATTTCTCAATTATTAATTAAAACATATCCATCATAACGAAACTCATGACACACTAACCCTAACCCTGATGTCAATGTATAATTCATAACGATCAAAGGCTAAAGATTAACAAATTGTAAGGGGTTAAAAAAAATCATGTTTTGCCAAATTGCACTAAATTCAATTACTGTAACAATCAAGATACCCCCTTGTCAAGTATATTTATACATACACGGTCAAAGCATAACATAAACATAGCACACACATGATTAATCACTGGTATCTCTCTCATCTTCATGGGTTCACAATAATTCAATTATTGAATCCATATTTGTTGATGTGTAATAATCCCCCCTTGCAATCTCAGGCTTGCCCATGTCAATAACCTCCACCTAAAACACTTTGAGTAAACCCACTGCTTAGCCTAAATAACTTTATCGATTCTTAAAGCGCCATTACCGGTGATTACCACGTGTATAATTACTGGCTGGTATTAAGTCGCTACCTTTGCACAACTGGATTGTCAGTGGTTGAGCGCTTTCTTACGACTATTTATAATTACATCAATCAAACATGTCTCTGATGTTTAATTACAAACAGATTAGGGGATCTGTAAAACGCATTACATGGAATAAACTGAAATATTAGTAATGACATTTGGAATCATTTATAATAAATCCACATGTTTCAACAAGTCACCAGACAGGAAACCATCAAACAAGTTATATGTATATCAAATTAATGTATATATCCAGCAATAAATATACAACACACAGAGCCTCTGACCTAATACAAGCTAAAAGGCATACAATCATTTGGGGGATAAATAAATAAAATAAAATATGAAAATATTGAAAACCCATGGGACTTGTGGAAAGCTTACTGCCCAATATACTTCTGTAGACAAATCAAATGTACACACTTTCAGGTAACACATGTTTTATCATGAAATATGTCAACAAACTGTGATTGTATGCCTTTAATACTGACATAGCTAAAAGTCAACTGCAGCCCTGTTGGCAGTATGTTGGCAGTATGTTGAGCTAATTACAACACTGAGCACAGCCAGAACTGCATGTCTTAATCATAACACTGAACATGTGATAACTACAGCACACAAACTGCTGCAATCAAATGTAGCTAATCCATGAATGTTATTCACCAAAGTAACTGCATGTTACCAGGTACATATATATATATACACACACACACACAGAGCTCTCTCAGGTTACTAACAAATGCTGGAAATGATCCCGCCAGGAGCATGAGAAAGATGGCAAGGAATACAGCAATGTATTGTCTGATACATAATTTATATTCATTCATAATTTGTACTATTACTTCAATAAGTCATATGTAAATTGAAGTGCTGATAAACATCTGTATACATGTTTATATAGTAAAACACATGTCTGGTCTTATCTCGTCTTATATCTATAACTCATTCATGACACAAGATCACTGGTCCAGGTTTAACCAAATCCTAGTATCTGAGTATCAGTTTTGAATGAACATGAAAAGGTATATTATCATATATAGTGCCAAGTTTAACCAATTCCTAGTATCAGCTTTGAATGAGATCCAACGTGCACAGTGCCAGGTTTATACTGAATATAATAAGTGATATGTAGTTTACAGTCTTTACTGTTACATAAACACACACAAAAAGTAAACCCGTAATCCAAGCTAAAAAAGAAAGTTTCATTTCAATACCGATTGGTTGACTCGTAATTCTATTTAGAGTTTTTCTCAAAAATCAAATTT
This sequence comes from Lepetodrilus galriftensis, assembly GCA_032361785.1. Taxonomy (NCBI): domain Eukaryota; kingdom Metazoa; phylum Mollusca; class Gastropoda; order Lepetellida; family Lepetodrilidae; genus Lepetodrilus; species Lepetodrilus galriftensis. The sequence goes on along the minus strand of JAUTBZ010194643.1, from coordinate 1,119 downwards.
GCTCCCCTAACATAATGAATGAATGTCAACATGAGTTGACAATTTCCAGTGATTACGAGCTAGGAGTTGGTGAAGTCCGTGTTTAAACAGTTTCACCTCTGTATACATGGTATATTTATCATCCTTGGCTTGATCGACAGCAGATGAAACAACTTTAAATTGAAAACAATTACATCTTTGATAATGGAAAATTGTGAACTGTTTGTCAAAGAGCAATTCTAATTAAATTAAATCTTAATTTTGATTGTATCAGTACAGAGTTTCCAGAGTTTTTCCTATAGCAACCTGTCCATAATGATTCCAATTTCATAATCTTTTGTATTTCTTTCGGCGCAAATCTAGCAATCTTATTTCAAATGAGGCGATTTACAGCTTCATTTGACATACTTAAACATCACCATTATCACATAAAGATCATGACCTCTGCAATAACGTATGTTTTTACACGTTTAGCTCAGGGCTTTGTCCAAACATTGGAATTATAAAATATGATCTGATAAGGGGACATCACCAGGAGCCATTACTGCTGGTTCAGGGAATCATGTCTCAAAGCTCTCATATCTACTACGAGAATATAAGGACTCTTGTAGCCATCTCTAGAATACATGGGGATCGTGCTTACAAGAGCGCTATGGTCTCATAGTGGATACGAGAGCTTGAGAAACGACACCTTGGTGCTGTATCCTATCTGTACTCAGCCAAGACAGCACTATGGTCTCATAGTGGATATGAGAGCTTTGAGAAATGACACCTTGGTGCTGTATGCTATCTGTACTCAGCCAGTGACAATGGTACTGCCAGCCTACGATGCAGGTGATGAGTGCTTGACATTACACATGGATGCAGACTCTTTACCATCCATAACTCGGTGTGTACATTGGCCATGCATCATGTTGACAAACATTATACCGCCTACTTACTCTAAATGTCAACTACAATCAGGTGTGGGTACCACAACGTACCAGATTATTCTACAGTAGATGTATGTATTATACGTACACTATATTATATTCTACAGTAGATGTATATATTATACGTACACTAGAGTCAGTGTTCCTAATACCGTACACGCTTCTAATACCGTACACTTCCCTTAATGTTAATTTTCTCAGTTAGTAT
>JAUTBZ010194532.1:3885-21824 GCA_032361785.1 Lepetodrilus galriftensis | reverse complement strand
AGTCCTCCGAGGCCAACGAAGCTGACGAAGCACCGGGTGAGCCACTTCTAAAGCTGGTCGACAGCGGGTCAGAGGCAGAAACGAAACCCGACGCAAAGCCGAGCCAACCACCATCGGAGGATGTCGACAGCAAGGGGCCAGCGGCTGCAGCACGGGCCACCCTGGCCGAAACTGCACCTCCGACCAGGACTGCACCCCCACCAGCACCGGCCAGCAAGGCCCCAGAAACGCCGGCACCTCCACCATCAGCAGGCACCCCGCCCCCAACACGCCGGCCATCCTCCCAGCCACGGCCGCCAGCATCGTCAGATACCGATGCCCAATCGGTGGGCTCCCAACCGACAGAGTCCGAGAAGGCAGCAGAGCAACCAGCTGTCGAGGTCAAGCAAGAGAATGAACCAGCAGCAACCGGCGCCGCCATCACGCTCGATCAGCTGACCTCGTCCTTCGGCGACATTTTGGATGAGCTTCCCCAACGGGTCCGCGCCAGATTCCGCCTTGGCAAGTTTGTGGCCCTTGACGGAGACAGTGCATCGTTCGGACTGCCAAACTCCCATGTAATCGATCGATGCGAAGAAGTGAAGCCTGACGTCGAAGCCGCTCTCACCGCCAAGTTCAACCGTCCGATCCGCATCTCGTTAGTAGTTGATGGCCACAGCACGACCACATCTGCTCCACCCAGTTCTGCCCCAACGGCAAGACCGGCAAAGGCAATACCTGAACCAGCGGATGAGGCTGTCGAAGAGGTCGGCGACATCTCCGAACTCGAGAACGCCCCCGACGTCGCATCTACCGGAATCGAACGGCTAACCCAAGCCTTTCCCGGCGCTGAGGTCATCGAGCCCAACGACTGAGTCGGATCAATTGCTGATATGGGTCCTACGCTGAATCAGACCGCTTTCTTCGAGGAGACAAAGAGATGACTGACCAAGGTGGATTTGATCTTGGAGGCCTTCTTCAGCAAGCCCAAGCCATGCAAGAAGAAATGGCAGCAGCCCAAGAAGCACAGGCCCAACAAATCGTGACTGGATCAGCCGGAGGCGGCAAGGTCACTATTGAGATCACCGGCGCAGGCGTGTTCAACTCGATCAGCATCGCCCCCGACGTTGTTGACCCCGATGACATCGAGATGTTGGAGGACCTGATCCTTGCCGCCCTGCGCGATGGCTCCAACCAGGTTGCCGACATCCAGGAGAGTTCCATGGAATCCATGCAGATGCCAGACCTTGGTGGTCTTGGAGACATGTTGGGGGGAGCGTGAGCTCTTACGCCAAACCAGTCGAGGTTTTGATTGATGAACTTGGGCGCCTTCCCGGGATCGGGCCAAAGTCGGCCCAGCGCATTGCCTTCCACCTGTTGAAGGTCGACCGCATCGACACCGACCGCTTGGCCAACGCCATCGTCGAACTCAAGGAGAAGATCTCCTTCTGCGAACGCTGCTTCAACGTCTCCGAAGAGGCCGAATGCACCATCTGCAATGACTCTCGTCGAGACCAACACATCTTGTGTGTGGTCGAGGAACCAAAAGATATTTCTGCCATCGAAAAGACTGGCTCGTTCAAGGGTCGCTACCACGTCTTACTTGGTGTGATCAACCCACTTGAAGGCATTGGTCCCGAGCAGATCAAGATTCGTGAGCTGGCGCTACGGGTCGCATCAGAAGACATCACCGAAGTAATCTTGTGCACCAATCCGAACATGGAGGGTGAGACAACAGCATCCTTCATCGCAACCAAGATTCTCAAGCCCTTCGAGATTACGGTGACTCGCCTAGCATCAGGACTGCCGGTCGGAGGAGACCTTGAATACGCCGACGAACTCACTCTTGGACGGGCCCTCAAGGGGCGTCAAGCGGTCTGAACAAGTTGGTCTGAACGAGTTGGTGTAAGCGGTCGCTCCAAGCGGGATAACTCAGATCGAGCAGCCCAGGCCTTACCAAACCTTGGTGACATTCGCCTCTCACAAGGGCCACGCTCCGTAGCCAAATTTCAGGCCATACGCGAGAACCAGGTCGGCGGGGAGAGGAGTCACCGACCCGGTTGTCACCATGTTGTTGAACTCACCGAGAAAGCGGCGGACGGCGCCTGACCAATGGTCAGGACACCCATTTGGGAGACACAACAACCTTGTTTGCAGTTACGTTACAGCACAGAGTGGGCAAGAGCAAGTCGACTTTGCCGCTAATTTAGGGGAAATACTTGTCAAGGCCCCCAAAGAAATATGTAACCAAAAGACTTCTCTATGACACGGAGCGCACAATCAATGCGTCTCCCTGCCCACCACCACCGCAGAGCGCAGCAGCACCGTAGGTGACATTTGTGCGTTTCATTTCGTGCAAGAGGGTCAAGGCCAGCCGGTTCCCGGATGCCCCAATCGGGTGACCGAGAGCGACTGCTCCACCATTCACATTGACAACATCGTCACCAATTCCCAAGTCGGCCATGGCCGCCAGTCCAACAGCAGCAAAGGCTTCGTTAAGTTCGAACAACCCAAGATCGCTCAGCGACAAGTCTGTTTTGTCCAGCGCATTGACGATGGCCCGGGATGGTTGGGTCAACAAGGATGTGTCAGGACCGGCGATCATGCCATAGCTGACTACCTCACCCAGAGGAGTCACACCGACCTTCTCAGCCATGGCCTTACTCATCATCACCACTGCGGAGGCCCCGTCAGAAATCTGGGAAGCATTGCCAGCGGTGATATTGCCCGACTTGTCAAAGGCCGGGCGAAGCCCAGACAACGATTCGGCCGTAGTTGAGCCACGAACACCCTCGTCGGTGTCAATCACAATTGGATCACCGCGACGCTGTGGGACTTCGACACTTACCAACTCTCCCGCAAACCGGCCCTCGGCCATCGCCGCGGCAGCACGAGCATGAGATTGAGCCGAGAACGCATCTTGAGCTTCCCTCGATAGCTCAGCTGAGGCCGCATACTTCTCCGTTGCTGCACCCATGGCGCACGTATCAAAGGCGCAGAACAGCCCGTCGTAGAACAAGGAGTCAACCACGGTCTTGTCTGCAGCCCGATACCCAGCGCGTGCACCGGGCAACAGGTACGGCGCATTGGTCATCGATTCCATGCCACCGGCGATGACGATGTCAGCCTCACCGCTGGCAATCATCTGATCGGCCAGGTAAATGGAGTTCAATCCGGACAAGCAGACCTTGTTGATGGTGATAGCCGGGACGTTCATGGGGATCCCGGCATTCACGGCGGCTTGCCGAGCCGTGATCTGACCAGCACCGGCCTGGAGCACTTGGCCCATGATGACATAGTCGACCTGTTCAGGTGTCACCCCAGCACGCTCAAGGGCCGCCTTGATGGCCACGCCGCCAAGATCGGTTGCAGCCAGGCTGGCATAGCCGCCGCTCAGCTTGCCAATCGGGGTGCGCGCTCCGGCAACGATGTAGGAACCAGCCATTGTTTGTCTCCTTGATGCAGTGACCTTGTGGCTAGCCAGTTTGGCCTAGTCCGGCGATCTCGCCAACTCCAAGCAAGTTTCCGCTGGCGAGGAACAGGTCAGGTGACTACGACTTCACCGCGAAGGCAAGATGTGACAATGGCCAAGATGGCCAAGATAGTCAAAGAGGCAAGGCTATTAGTCAGATGACCGTGCACTGTCGACGGCGCGTTCCATGGCCTGACGGACAAGGCGTCCGAGGGCGTCTTCATCTTGACCGAACGGTGTTTCCTCGGCCTCAGCCTGCACGACCGGGGCCTCAGCCAAAGGAGCTTGCGGTGTCTCAAGCGGGCTCTCCGGAACCGTCGCCTCAGGAACCGTCATCCCCCGTTGCGGAAGTTGCTCGGAAGATTCGGTCACTTGGGTTTCTGCAACCTCCGGGACTGTTTCGACCTCAACAACTGGGGACTCAAAGCTGATTGGTTCAACGGATGGAGGTGTATAGATGGAGCCGCCACCAGAGTTCTCGTCAGTCTTCTCGTCAGTCTTCTCGTCGGGCTTCGCCTCAGTCTCAGCGTCTACCACTGAGCTGGCCGCGCTGCCGGACACAGGCGGGTCCAGGACCTCAACCTCGATGATTTCCATCTCGGAAGAGTCCGTATCGGGCTTGTGAACCTGAACAGTATCGACCTCAAGTACCTCAACCGAGTCCTCGGTCACTGTCGCATCTTCGGTCACTGCCGCGGTATCAACTACGACATTCTCATCAGATCCAGGGCTAGCAAGAACCGGATTGGAGTCTTCATCCAGGGTGCTGTAGTCAGCTTCGATCTGACCATAGTTTGAGGCATCAGCACGCTTCTGCGCACCACTCAAAGCAAAGTGTTCCGGATCTTCAGGAAGGGTTGGGGCTTCTTCAATATCAAGACGGGCAATTGCACCCTCAAGCTCTTGGTGTGCAGCAACAATGCGGGCACGAGAAGCGACCTCAGAGTTCCGAAGTACGTTGAGACGCTCTTCGGCTTGCTCCATGTTCTTCCGCACTCGGGCACGGATAACTTCCTCGGCCTCATGGCGTAGGAACTCGCTCTGTGAACGAGCCTCACCCAGAAGATCTGTCACCTGGCCGCGGGCATCAGTGAGCTCGGCCATGGCCAACTCCCGATCCTCGAAGGCCGCGTTGGTCAGCTCGTCTACTTCTTCGCGCTGGACCTTGAGCTCATCTCGACCATCCGAGACTGCCTTCGCCTTCAGCTCTTCAGCTTCAGCCAAGTTCAGCTGGGCGGTAGTCCGAAGCTCTTCAGCTTCAGCCAGTGCAGCTTCACGAATCTCAACGGCTTGGGCTTCCGCATCGGCGCGGATCACATCAGCCTCGGCCTCAGCTATGGCCAGTTTCTCCGATACCTCAACCTCAGCCATCTCCGACAGGCTCGCAGCCGACTCATGCGCAGACTTCAACAAGCCGGCGATCCGGTCACCGAGGGCTTGGAAGCGCTCGTCATCAGTCTCACTCTGAACTGGAGCGGCGATAGCACCAGTCACGACCTCAGCAGGAACTTCGGCCTCAGGCTCATCCGCAGCAACAGCATCTGGAACGAGGTTTGCAGGCGTTGTGCTTTCGGAGGGGACACCTAGTGGCGTGACAGCAGGTGCTACATAGTCAGTGGCTGAAGAGCCAGTGGATACATTTGAGGACGAAGACAGATCGGCATCTGCAGTCGGCAAGAGAGCATCGGCACCGGTTGAATCACTGGCCGACGGATCGTCGAGTAATTCTGGCCGCGAAGATACCGCGTCAGCAAAGGAGGGGCGCTGAGGCAGGTCACTGGTGGCTGCCAAGTCCGCTGATCCAGCAACTTCAACTACCTCAACAGAAGACGTGGCCTCATCGGCAGCGTCTGAAGAAGCACCACTCGTACCGGTGGCATCAGTGTCATCAGGGTCAGCATCCGACGGGTTCATTTCAGACTGAAGCTGAACAAGCTCACGAGCAAGCCGGCGCAAGAAATTGCGGACCTCAGGCTTGTCATAGCCGCGGAAGCTCGTCTGGAACTCAGTCCGCTCAATCTCTTGTGGGTTCATTACCACGTCAAATCCTCCGTAGGGCGACCCGTACCCATTCGGACGAAATCACCAATACATAAGCCATTGGACTGGTCGCTCACGCAAAGCCGACAAAATGACACCAATGGGATGACCAGCCCAGACTAGCCAACCTGGGCACGGGGAACCCTTCAGGCCCGACAAGACAGGCTTCAGCCCCGACAAGACAGGCTTCAGGCCCAACAAGGTGGTCGGGGGGTCCGAACCAAAACCGCTGTGACTCAGGCCCGCAAAACCCATTGGGTCCGTTTGCCTTTGTATTCTTGGGCCAATCAGCACTAGCTTTCGCGCATGCAGGAGATCCTCGACGCCATTCTCAATGACGCCTCTTCGGAGGAGTTCGCCAACCTCAAGCTGCCAGACAGCTTCCGAGCCGCCTACGTCCGACGAGACGAAGCCGACATGTTCGAAGGAGTCGAGTCCTGGGACAAGGACCCCCGCAAGTCCCTACACGTTGGTGACGTGGACCTTCCCGAACTCGCTCCCGACGAAGTCTTCGTGGCCCAAATGGCCAGCTCCATCAACTTCAACACCGTTTGGACCTCGATCTTCGAACCGTTGCCAACCTTTGGTTTCTTAGACCGCCTTGCCCGCGAGAGTGAATGGGGAGCGCGCCACGCATTGGACAAACACATCATCGGCTCCGACGGGGCAGGCGTTGTACTGCGAGTCGGCTCAGCGGTACGCAACTGGAAACCAGGTGACAAGGTCACCATCCACTGCAACCACGTCGATTCCCAAGACCCATCGGGCCACAACGACTCCATGCATGCCACTAACCAGAGGATCTGGGGTTTTGAGACCAACTTTGGTGGCCTAGCCGACATCACCCTGGTTAAGGCCAATCAGCTGATGCCAAAACCCAGCCACCTCAGCTGGGAAGAATCAGCAGTGAACGCCCTATGCGCATCAACCAGCTACCGCATGCTGGTCGGCCAGAACGCCGCATCCATGAAGCAGGGTGACGTCGTCCTCATCTGGGGAGCAACCGGTGGCCTTGGCGGCTACGCAACCCAGTTGGTTCTCAATGGAGGCGGCATTCCGATTGGGGTTGTCTCAAGCCCAGACAAGGCCGAGTTGTTGCGTTCACTTGGTTGCGAGGCGGTCATTGACCGCAAGGCCGAGGACTACAAGTTCTGGAGTGACCCCCATACTCAGGACGAGTCAGAGTGGCGCCGGTTCGGCAAGAAGATCCGTTCTGTTGTCGGTGAAGATCCAAACATTGTTTTTGAGCACCCCGGTCGTCAAACAATGGGGGCCTCCGTCTTTGCTGCTGCGCGCGGCGGCTCGATCGTGACCTGTGCTGCAACCAGCGGCTACATGATCGAGTACGACAACCGTCATCTCTGGATGAAGCTCAAGCGCATCGTCTCCAGCCACTTCGCCAACTACCAAGAAGCCTGGGAAATGAACCGCCTCATCGACCTTGGCAAGATCCAGCCGATCCTCTCAGCTGTGTATCCGTTGGAGCAAGCAGGCGAGGCCTCCTTCCAGGTTCATCGAAATCTTCACGAAGGCAAGCTCGGCGTCTTGTGCATGGCCCCAAGCGAAGGACTTGGCATCAGCGACCCCGACAAGCGCGAAGCCATTGGCGAAGACAAAATTACTCGTTTCCGCCGCCACGCCGACTCACTCAAGAAGTAGGACCCGTTCATGATCCTTACCGAAATCGATCATATTGCGATCGCCGTCCGCGATCTCCAAGCAGCCATTGACTACTACGCCGAAGCCTTCGGGGCACAAGTCCATCACCGTGAAGTCGTCGAAAGTGATGGGGTTGAAGAAGCCCTCGTCAAGGTTGCCGACTCCTACATCCAACTGACCGCAGCTGCTCGACCGGATTCTCCCATTGCCAAGTCGATCGAAAAGCGCGGCGAAGGTTTGCATCACGTCGGCTATCGAGTCGACAATTGTGCGGAGGCCTTGGCTGCCATGGTTGCCGCCGGAGCAACTCCAATTGACAAGGTTCCCCGCCCAGGATCCCGGGGAACAACCGTTGCCTTCATCCACCCCAAGGGCAGTTTTGGAACCCTGATCGAATTGGTACAAGAAAACCGTGACGACAACTCCTAGCCAGCCGGCCGACCGGCCAGTGCCCGCAACCGACACCTTCAGCGACTTGCTCTGCCTTGAGGAGTTAGCAGCCGATCTCTACCTCGGCCACAGCCCACAACTGGGGCGCCAGCGGGTCTACGGCGGCCAGGTCGTCGCCCAGGCTCTCATGGCCGCCCAGCTAACCAACGACGCCGACCATCTGGTGCACTCACTGCACGGCTACTTCATTCGCGCTGGTGATGAGTCCAAGCCAATCGTGTTTGATGTTGACCGAATACGAGACGGTCGGTCCTTCAGCACACGGCGGGTCGTCGCCCGCCAAGCCGGCGGGGCCATCTTCAACCTCTCTGCCTCCGACCACCGAGCCGAGCCCGATGTTGAGATCGACGGTATGGCGGTCAACCTCGATATTCCCCCTCCCGAGGAATGTGTTGATGATGATTGGGACCGCGTCTCAGAAGTTCGAGAGATCTCAAGCGAGCTGCTGGATGCTGGCCAGACTCTGGCCTGGGTCAAGATCGCCCGCCCCGGCGATCTGAGTTCGATCGCTGACCCGGGCAGCTTGGCCATGGCGTATTGCTCTGACCACATTCCCATGGGCGCCATTCGCAGTGCCCATCCCAGCAAGGGTGCATGGGACGACTTCATGGGGGCAAGCCTGGATCACAGTGTTTGGTTCCATCGCCAACCCGATCCCGAAGAATGGCTGCTCTACGACATGCGCTTGCAGTCCTTGCGAGGTTCGCGCGGGGTTGCTCATGGGACCGTGCACACCGCGTCAGGCAAGCTCATCGCCACGGTCGCCCAAGAAGGCCTGCTCAGACCAAGAAAGAGCTAGACCATGAACTCCCAAGACATGGGGCAACGCCCAACCTCACCTCGGATTCATCCTGTGCAAGACCCAGGGGATGAGGTGGCCAAGATCTTGGATCAAACCATGTCCCTCAACGGGGAACCCCTCAACATCTTCTCCACCATGGCCCATCATCCCTGGCTCTTAAAGAAGTTCCTGAGCCTGGGTGGCCAACTCTTGAACCGCGGCACGGTCCCCGATCGGGAACGGGAGATCGTGATCCTACGAGTCGGCTGGAACTGTCAAGCCGAATACGAATTTGGGCAACACATCAGCATCGGCCTCGAGGCTGGCCTCACCCAAGAAGAGATCAGTGGCCTAACCGGCAAAGCTCACAACTGGTCAAACGAGGATGCCATACTCATCAAGATGGCCGACGAACTTTGCACTGACCATTGTGTGAGCGACTCAACCTATGCGGCGCTGGCCCAACGGTGGGATGAAACAGCACTCATCGAACTCGTCATGTGCGGTGGCTTCTACCAGATGGTGTCTGGATTCTTGAACACCTTCGGTGTTGCCCGAGACCAAGGTGTTCCCGGATTCCCCCAGAGCTAAGGCCTGGCGGAATACAACGAGGTCAGAGCTGGATGAGGATGGACTGGTTCCACAACTCCAGGACCTGGTCAAGGGGAACCGGACGACTCAGCAAGTATCCCTGTGCAATGTCGCAGCCCATCTCGGCCAGGTAGTGATACTGCTCGGAGGTTTCGACGCCCTCACCAATGACCGTCATTTCTAGCGACTTGGCGAGCGCAATCGAGGAAGAAACAATGGCGGTGTCTTCTCGGGAGTCACCCAACCCGGAAACAAAGGACCGGTCGATTTTGAGGGTGTCGGCCATGGAGAAACGTCGCAGATAGTCAAGCGAGGCATAGCCGACACCAAAGTCGTCGATTGCCAGCTTGCAACCAAGGGCGGCCAGGCGTTTCAGGGTGACGATGGCGATCTCGACCTCTTCAACCTGCATCGATTCGGTCACTTCGAACCCGAGTCGTTCGGGCGGGATGCCGTGTCGGTCCATAGCCGCAAGCACCGTGCTGACGAGCGAACTCTCCGCCAGCTGTTTTGCTGACAGATTGACGGTGATCACCGGTGAGTTGCCCAGGGGGTCCAGCGGCCAACCAGCCAGCTGACGACATGCTTCATCAATGACCCAGGCGCCTACGGGGACAATTAGTCCCGTCTCTTCGGCTATCTCGATGAAGGAGTTCGGTGGCATCAGGCCATGCCCGGGACGGTTCCACCGGATGAGGGCTTCAGCCCCAATCATTCGGCCAGTTGGGATGTCAACCAGGGGCTGATAGTGCAGAACGAGCTCGTCCTCGGTGATCGCAACCTGCAGAGCTTGCTCGACATCATGGCGGATCAGGACCCGCTGTTGCAGCCCCTCTTCAAACAGGGCATAGCCACCGCGCCCGTCCTTGACCGCGCACGCCAAGGCCGACTCGGCGCTGGAGATGATTGAGGCCGGAGATTGTCCTGGCTGGCTGACGAGTACAACGCCAACCGAGGATGACACCGTCAAGGAGTCATCGGTGAGATCCATGGGTTCAGAGACACTTCGAACGATTCGCTCGGCCATAGCCGACGCGTCATTCTCATCGTTCATGGCAACACAAAGAACCAGGAACTGGTCGCCGCCAATTCGGCCAACGGTGTCGCCGAGTCGGACCGAGCGTCGAAGACGCCGAGAAACCTCAACCAGAACCTCGTCGCCAGTATCGGGGCCGCGAGTGTCGTTCAGGGCCTTGAAGCGGTCGAGATCGACCAGGAGGACCGCCAGACGGTTGTTGTCGCGGCCAAGGCGGGCAACAGCTTGCTCAAGCCGATCGATGATGAGGGCACGATTGGGAAGCTGGGTCAAGGAGTCGTGCAATGTCTGATGGGCGAGGGATGCTTCGGCCCGAGAGCGCTCAACGGCAACCGCAACCACCCGAGACAGGTGTTCGAGCATCTGGTGTTCTGATGGGTGTGGTTGTGCCCGGTCAGCTAGGCCGAGAATCATGAGGCCTTGGTTGCGTCGGTCAGCACCAATGATGGGATAGACCCACAGAATCCCGATGTCCTCAGCTCGGAGTGCCATCCCCAATTCGAGGGAAAAGTCATCGACTCGCAAATAGCTAGGAGTGGACGATTGACCACTCTCTGTGAGAGTCTGAAGAACTTCGTCGACCATGTCGGTGCCATGTCGCCCGACCAGGACTGGCTCCATCAGGCCAACACCGTCAACCAATCCGAACCAGCAGGACCCGCCACGAATCTGATCCTGCACCTGGCCAGCGACCTGGCGAAGCACATCGATGACCTCATGGCCGCGAGCCAAGGAATCCAACATTGCTGACTGGTCAGCCAGCAGTTCTTCTGGTCGAGGCCATTCAGACTGATGGCGGTACAGGGCGAGGAAACACGGCCAGCCACCATTGGGCGCAGGGAGCGCAAGGAAGGTGGCCTCAACCGGAACGTCATCACCATTTGCGTGACGCAGGTCGAGCCGGAGAGTCGCTTGCTTACCGCTCTCCACAACGTCTGCGGCAGCATCTAGCTGGGCAATGGGGGTTCTGTCAGCCAGGAGCTCATGCGGACTTCGCCCCAACAACTGGTCGGGACGAAAGCCAAGTAAGTCGGCCAGGTTCTCGCTGACATACATCAGATGCGAGCGACCAGTTCCCGGGTTGACGGTAGTCACCGCAACCCCGTTAACCGGAGTCGACCGGCTGTCACTGGAACGCCGACCGTGCAGGGTCATACCGTCACCAATGAGACCCCCGGCCAGTCCGTCACCGGTCAACAGACCGGTCCCGAGAGACACTGGCAGCGGCGGATCAAACGGCAGCTGACTATTGGAAGAACTATTTTCGCCCACCTCAAACACTCCAACCGGACTCACTGGTGCGACGTACTCCAGGAGCCCGACAGGCGACATTAGTCATCACGGACAGTGTTGAAGTGGATAGTAGGAAAGGATTCGGTTCGGCGCGGGTGGTTGATGGCGGTGACATTGGAGCGTCTCAGATGGAAGGCGGGTGAGCTTGGCACTATGCGGGGACAGGTCCACCGATGGGTGACCCTACCCAGAGCAGTGTTGAGGAGTCTGCCACGTTCATCAGTTCGGTGCTTCTTTGTCGCTCCAGATAGCGTCAAGGAGTGCCCGAAGGTCTATCAGTTCAGGAACTCTGCGAACGTGTCTCGCGTTCGGTCGATGATGCGTTCCCGGACGAGGTCTGGGTCCGCGGCGCGATCTCGGGGATTTCCCGATCAGCGAACGGCCACGTCTACTTCGACCTGGTCGAATCTGACTCCCAAACGGGGAACCAGCAAGCAAGTATCCCGGTCGCCCTCTTCGCCAAAGCGAAATACCGGGTCAACGCCATCCTGAAACGGACCAACGCCATCCGCATGACCGATGGTGTCGAGGTGCAGATTCGCGGCAAGGTCACCTACTACCCACCCCAGAGTCGCGTCCAGCTCATCATGACCCTGATCGACCCGGCCTACACCCTGGGCCAGCTCGAGTCGGCAAAAGCACAGCTCTTGGCCGAACTCAAGGCCGAGGGACTATTGGCGACCAACAAGCGTCACCGAATCCCTGTGCTCCCCCTTCGAGTTGCTCTCATCACCAGCACCGGGAGTGCCGCCGAGGCCGACTTCAACGATGAGCTTGCTTCCAGCGCATACAGGTTCGACGTGACCATGTATGACACCCGGGTCCAAGGTGATGAGGCGGTTTCGGGTATTACGAAAGCTCTCATCGATGCTGGCCAACTCAACCACGAACAGTTCGACGCCATTGTCCTCATTCGAGGAGGCGGCGCCAAAACCGATCTGGCAGCCTTTGACCTCGGCGACATCGCACGGGCCATTGCCAGCAGTGCGCTCCCCGTCATTGTTGGTGTCGGCCACGAAACCGATCAGTCAGTTGCTGATGAGGTAGCCCATACCTCAGCCAAGACTCCAACTGCGTCGGCCAGAGTCCTCATCGACACCGTCCAACATTTTGAGCGGCGAGTCTCCGCCTGCGCCGATCGGATCGCCCATCGAAGCAACGACCACCTGCGCCAAGCCGATCTCATTCTCGGTTCCTACCAGGCACGGGCTGCCCGCTCCGCCCTGGAGGCAACAAACCGGTCATCAGTCCAGCTGGACCGTTTTGGCGACAAGTTAACCCAGGCAGCCATGTTGGGCCTTGAACGGGCAGATGTCACCCTGGAGCGAGCCGACCTTCGGATCCGCGCCCTCGACCCAGCCAACGCCCTTGCCCGCGGCTGGTCAATCACCCGAATCGAAAAGGCTGATGGGGGCGCAAAAGAAGCAACAAGCCAGACAAGTCGAGTCCTGCGCCATCCAAGCGAGGTTCGCGAGGGAGACACGCTTGTGACAACACTTCTTGGCGGAACGGTCACCTCGACAGTAACTTCTCGGACTGAAGACACAGCCTCCGCCACCCCACACAAGCCAGACAAGCCAGACGAGACAGCCCCAGACGATGGTGAAGTAACTGCATGACCAAGAAAACAGCACCAGACGAGAGCATCAGCGACCTCGGGTACGCCGACGCTCTAACCGAACTTGAGGCCATCTTGGCCGAACTCGAATCATCGCTCGTTGATGTTGACACCCTGGCAACAAAGGTCGGGCGAGCCGCCAACCTCCTATCCCACTGTCGGGCCAGACTGAGCGTCGTTCGACACGATGTCGACAAGGTCGTCGCTGGCCTAGATACAGATCTGAATAGTGACCAGGGCGATAATCAGTAATGGCCTTGCCCCCTCCGGAGATCAGCCATGTCGCCTCTCGCGTCGATGACCGGCTTGAGCGACTCTTTCGCCATGAGCAAGACCGATGGGTCGGGGTCGAGCCGCGCCTAGGCGAGGCGGTCGCCGAACTCCAACGACTGTCGGGGGGAGGAAAACGAATCCGCGCCGCCTTCTGTTACTGGGCCTGGCGCGGCAACCTCGTCAACCTCGGTCTCGCCAACGAGCAGCCTTCGGAAGAATCTGAAAAGACGGTTATTGATTGTGGGGCTGCCTTTGAGCTCCTACAAACCTTTGCCCTCATTCATGACGACATCATGGACGGTGCCGATACTCGCCGGGGGCTCGAAACCATCCACATCCGCCAGGCTCGACGGGTCAGTGAGCTTGATTGGCGCGGCGAGCCTCGTCGCTACGGCGAGGGTGTTGCCATCTTGGTCGGCGACCTCAGCCATGTCTATGCCGACCAGCTCATGGGGGTGTCTTCACCCTCTGCCCGAGCGATCTGGGACGAGTTGCGGATTGAACTCAATCTTGGGCAATACCTGGACATGCGCTCAGCTGCCGCCGGAGATTCCGATCGCCAAACTGCCCAAGACGTTGCCACCTTCAAGTCCGCTCTCTACACCATTGTACGGCCACTCCAACTTGGCTCGGCGCTCGCAAGTCCGCTTCCCCAACCCGACCTGCTGGAAGCGTTGGATGCCTTTGGGCGGCCGGTCGGACAAGCTTTCCAGCTACGAGACGACCTGCTTGGCGTGCTGGGAGACCCCGACCATGTTGGCAAGCCAGTTGGTGATGATCTGCGGGAGGGAAAGCTGACCGAACTCGTGGCATCGGCCTTTGAGCGAGCTGATGCTGGTCAGCTCACAATCCTCAGCCTGATCGGGAAACGCGACCTTCTCCCCGCCCAAGTGGACGAGATTGTTGGTGTGATGGAAGCAACCGGCGCCATCCTCGACATCGAGACCAGGATCGATCATCTGGTCGAAACCGCATCGACACTCGCTGCTGACCTACCCTTTGGGGCAGATATTCGCCACATCATGGTCACCCTGGCCAACTATGTCGCATCACGCACCCACTGACGAGTCAGTCTGACCGGCTCGAATGGACGGGTTCGCAACGACTAGTTCAACCCGGCGAAGAAATGCCGATGAGAACACTGTGACCGGTACTCGGGATTCCACCGATAACCGGCTGTCGCAAAAACGAACGACAGCCGGTGAGCTTCTTGGAGTCTTGCGCGCCCTACGTCACGATGCGACCGACGAACCAGGCAAGGCTCTGGAACTTGGACCGGCCGTCGCTGGCTCGCTGGTTGCGGCACTAGCCACCCTGCGCTGGGGTGCGGTCATGATCGGCTTGGCCTGGACGGCAACCGGCGGCACAACCAGCACCTTCCCCATCGTTGTTGCCCTCACCATCGCCATCTTCTTGGCGTCATGGCGAACCATGAGACCACTCCGACTCGGTGATCGCCGCGGATGGCAACTCTGGTACGCATTCGTTGACGTCGTCTTACTGTCTGGTGCCATCGGCTACAACTCAGGCCTCACCAGCGCCTTTGTCGGAACTGTCTTTGTCTCCGTTGCCATTGTTGCCTTCGGGTGGGGCCTGTATGAAGGAATGTGGGCCGCCACCATCAGCCTTGGTGTGACCGTTGCCGTCGCAGCGGTATTTGAAGGTTCCTTCTCTACACCTATTGCGATTGGTGTTTTGGCCCTGGCCGCAGCAGCCGTGTTCCCAGGGTTGGCCCATGAGCGCCTGCTCCTACTCGAAGGACGCCGTCTGGTTCAGGCCGAGCGAATTGGTCGACTGGCCGAAACCAACCAGGTTCTCGGAGTCCTCAATCACCTGACGAGGACCCTTCCGTCCTCACTGGATCTAGAAGAAGTTCTCGCTACAACACGCCAGCAACTGCGCGATACCTTCGCCGCGGATCGCATCATCTTGCTGACCTATGAAGACGGCAGCTGGTCCCCCCAGATCCAGGAAGGGTTCAACCTTCCTCCGCTGCTGGATTCGCGCCACCTCCCGTCACCCCTCATCGAGGCCGCGGCCCGCTCAACAACCTTGCGTATCAGCGACCTCTCCGTCGTTAGCCCCCGAGCTGGCAGCGGAATCTACGTTCGCTTGTTGGTTGACGGCATCGACACTGGCCTCATTGGAATCGAACGCGCCAACCGGGCCGAACCGTTCAATCAAACCGACTCGGACCTGCTCACTGGTATGGCCGATGTTCTGGCCTTGACGGTCTCCAATGCCCGAGCCTTCAAACGCCTGCGTTCACTTGCTGCCGCTGAAGAACGAACCCGAATCGCCCGCGACCTTCATGACCGCCTCGGACAGTACCTCACCTACATCGGACTCGAACTCGAACGTATCAATAGTGAGCAAGCCGAACCGTCAATGGATCTCAAACAACTCCATGAAGACACCCAGGGCGCCATTGCCGAACTTCGAGACACCCTGATCGAACTGCGGGCATCGGTTACCACCGAGCGACCACTCAGCACCTTGCTGGCCGAAGTGGTTGATCGCTTCGAAAAACGAAGCAGGATCGACGTCACCCTCATTGTTCCCGAGGAGCGTTCGGACCGACTTTCAGCCGTTGTTGAGAACGAACTTCTGCGAATAGTGCAAGAAGCGCTGACAAATGTTGAGAAACACGCAATGGCCACACATGCCCATATTGGTTGGTCTGTAGAGGCCGGGCGGGGTGTTTTGGTCATCCAGGACAACGGTCGTGGGTTCGATCCGAGCCAAGGTATACGCGGAACGGCCTATGGTTTGGTTGGTATGCGTGAACGAGCAGCGTCTGTAGGGGCGATCCTAGAGGTTACGAGCGAGCCCGATCAGGGTACGGTCATTACTGTTCTGACCAGTCAACCAGTCCGAGAGGTCAAATAAATGATCAAGATCCTGCTTGCCGATGACCATGCTCTTTTGCGCGATGGCCTGCGTCGCTCCTTCGAATCAGCCGGCGACACTGTCGTCGGTGAGGCATCAACTGGCGAAGAGGCAGTTGCCTTGGCCAAGGCCCTGCAACCCCAGGTCGTATTGATGGATCTGTCAATGCCTGTCATGGACGGAATCGAGGCTACGCGACTGATCCGAGAGCAGGTTCCGGCTACCCGGATTGCCGTGCTCACCATGCACGACGACATCGACAAGACTCGTGATGCTATTGCTGCGGGTGCCAGTGCGTATCTGAGTAAGGGAACATCCTTCACCGACCTTCGGGCGACTGTCTTGCGAGTGGCCGACGGTGAGACGGCACTGTCGCCTGCCTTGGCCGGAGCCATGATCAACACGGTGACCAACGCTCAGGCCAATGAAGACCTGCTGTCTGATCGCCAGATCGAGATCTTGCAGGCCATTGCTGACGGAATGAGTACGAAACAGGCCGGGCGCTATCTGGGGATCACAACCAAAACGGTTCACAACCATCTCAACGCCATCTATCGCAAGCTCGATGCCCAGAGCTTGACCCATGCCGTATTGGGCGCAGTCCGTCTTTGCATTATCGATCTTCATCACGAACCAGACTGATCACGAACTGGCCACTCGCTGGCCCCTATCTGGTCAGAACATCTCGCTGGGCAAGCGTTCAATCAGACATGGATGAATCGAACTGGCATGAATCGAACTGGTATGAATCAGACGGCCGCGGATCCGAGCGCTTCGGCGACAACACCTAGCTTGGCTGCCCGCCCGATCTCGAAGTTGGCCACCGATCCATCAACGAAGTGCAGTTCGATCTTGTCAACCAGCTTGCCCTTCTGAAAGGTTGAGTGGCTGACCTGGTCCCGGGAAAGCTCAAAGATCAGCTCCTTGGCCTTAAGGGTGATCATGCCGCCGTAGGTGAACATCAAGAACCGCTGATTGGTGACCACTATGACGGCCTTCTGGACAGGCAATGTGCCTGCGATGGAGTCAGCAAGGGTGATCTCTCTTTCATCTATGGCCTTATTATGAGCCACCGCCGCCGCTCCTCTACCGATTGCACCCCCCATTCCCACAGCGAATCCTCGACCAAGAATGCCCGGCGCCTCCACCGATGACGCAGCCTGATACTCCTCACCTGGATTCAGGTGTTCGGTGGACCTTTTCTTCAGATTCTCTGTCCAGTCAAACATGTGTAGTCCCTCGCGCTAATGACAGGTCGATTGGTTCCCCGTCTTGTACCAGCAAGGTACGCCTCCACCATGAACAGCTCGGAAACGATGTAGCGCAATTTGAACCGGGGCGGGCTAGGAGCCGAACTAGCTTTGGTTGTAGCGCTCGAAGGCTTGGGGAAGCCCCTCACAAACCACACCCGGATCCTTGGCCACAGCCGCCAGCCAGGGTGGCTGGTTTTTGGCGGCAACCACCAGAGGAACATCCAGTTCTGAGCCATTCAGCAAGAGCTGCAGAAACCCAATGGCATAGTCCGAAGGCCGAACGTCATTAGAAAGTTCATACAAGGCATAGGGATCTGGCGCCCGACCATCGGCATCGGCAGGCAGGTACCAGGTCGAGGACTGGGGGCCCTCTCCGCCACCGGTTAAGCCCGATCCATCGGTAAGGACTACCCCGTTCACCAACTCAGGCCGAGCACCCGCTACTAGCAGAGCAATATAGGCACCAAGCCCCCGGCCAAACAGGGTCACCGGGCCAAGGTGAGCCAGCGCAACATCCACGTCCCCCATCAAGATTTCCGCGGTGTAGCCACCACCCTTGGGAACCTGCGATTGGCCGTGACCGGTGAAATCAAGACCCCAGATAG
>JAUTBZ010194421.1:0-21828 GCA_032361785.1 Lepetodrilus galriftensis | reverse complement strand
GAGAGAGAGAGAGGGAGGGAGAAAGAGAGGGTCAGAGAAAGATTGAAAGAGAGAAAAAGCGAGGGAGGGATGGAGGGAGAGATAGAGGGAGAAAGAGAGGGGAGATATATATATATATAGAAAGTGAGAGCGAAAGAGAAAGAGGGAGAGAGAGAGAGAGAGAGAAAGAGAGAGAGAGAGAGAGAGAGAGAGAGAGAGAACAAGAGAGATAAAGATAGAGAGAAGAGATAAGAGAGAGAGAGAGAGTGAAAGATAGATAAATAGACAGAAGAGAGAGAGAGAAAGAGAAAGAGAGAATAAAGAGTGAAAGACAGCCAGACAGAGAGAGAGACAGGGATGAGAGACAGAGACACAATAATGTGCACAGACGGAGAATCACAGACAGGCAAAGAAAAAGAGATATTGCAGTACAGGAAGAGATAATGGAAATGAGATAAAGGCATACAAAGAGATAAGGAGAAAAAACTAGAAGATAAGAAGGGAATAAAAAGAAGAAAGAAAATGAAGAAAGATAGAGATAGAATGTGACAACAAATATCACTTTATAGACCCATTCCTATCCAGACTCCAATGCATGGGTGGTGCCGTGAAATCGCACATTGGAGTCTGTCTAATATGAAGCATATTGATTAGACATGTTAGTCAATGAAGTGTGATACATTGCAGGTTCTCGCTCACTCTTCACATATCTCCTCACTGGGCCAGGCTTGGCAGGCACATTACCCAGCCCCCAGAGCCCAGCGATGTGTGATTTGTCATAGACAGTTCATCATTGCTCGAGTTATACCAAGGTTCTTGTACGTATATCCTCAACCCTATGCATGATGCAGAATACAACTGAAATTTGGCAGAATTACAATGATAGATTTACAAAGATTTATGTGGAATTTCATGGAACTTTGAAATAATTAATTTGGAATAAGTAAGAATTATGTAGTATTATGCATGGTATTTTTCTATCTTAATTTTCTGAATAACTTGAACATTTTCTTAACACCCACATCACTCCTGCATACCTCCACAAGGTATGTCTGATAGGTAACATATCATCCTTGGCTTATTAGGCAATATGTAGTTTTTCATAATTCATACCAGATTCTCACCCATGCACGGCTGGCTATCTCACAAAACAATAATTAGTCTTGTCTGGAGCATCTCACATCTCTACTTACATGATACCATTCGAGATAAACTTACAAGATCATATCAGTCTAGATAAACTTACAAGATCATGTTAGTTATGTATTTGGTCTACATTGAAATTAAAAAAGAATGCACAAATTTAATATACAGTAATTTTAGAATTAATGTTTTATTGAATAAGTTGAAACATGTATTATATCATAATTATTTTTATAAACAATAGTTTTCAGAATTATTAAATATATATAGAATAATTAACCCTAGCAAAATACATGTAGTCCATGTCAAAATAAGCAAAGTAAATTAATATAAAGGGATGGTAGAATTCTATTTTTAATACACATGAGTATGGAATGAACAAAGGATAGTGACACTCAACTATAGTCTGAACAATGGGTAGTGACAGTCACCTAGTCTGAACAATGAGTAGTGACAGTCACCTAGTCTGAACAATGGGTAGTGACAGTCACCTAGTCTGAACAATGGGTAGTGACAGTCAACTAGTATAAACAATGGGTAGTGACAGTCACCTAGTATGAACAATTGGTAGTGACGGTCAACTAGTCTGAACAATCGGTAGTGACAGTCAAATAGTTTGAACAATGGGTAGTGACAGATAACTAATCTGAACAATAGATAGTGAAAGTCAACTAATATAAACAATGGGTATAGTGACAGTCAACTAGTCTGAACAATAAGTAGTGACAGTCTCGCGCCTAATCACTATCATTGGTCATTCACAAGCTGACAATATGAAGCTGTTTCTAAAGAACACATTACTATGGTGTTCTCAGAGCAGTCTTTACCAGGTATAAAGAATGGTCAAACAATATGCACTTCAGTAGAGTTGACCACCTGTCTCACATCTAGGTACATCTACCATTCCCTCTGAAGCGACAACCATTACTTCACTCGAAATAGGCCGCCATGATTCATACCTAGTGTTGTAGGAAAGTATACCCATTATTCATGTTATTTTTATTAGCCATTTCTTGAGCTTGATTTAAGAAACAGCGATTGTTGTCTGGCAAACACTTGATCGAGTCTGCTTGTTTAACCCAGCTCTAGCACCCGGCTGAAGGCGAGATTGATCACCCCAGGTATTGGGCACAACCCTATGTTACCACCTTCAGGTACTGATTTTAGCACGTAGAGGTTAAAAGGATAATTAGCCTTACACTGATAAATAATACTGAGGATGAGGTATTGGTTAACCCCTAATCAGCCATAAGCAAACTATAATTATGGTCTTGCGATACTGTAAGAGTATTTCAGTAGTGGAAAGCCAAGTCCCATGGAGATCACAGAAATACAGTCCAGATGTTTGACTACAGTTGATTGACCTCAGAGGAATTTAAAGAAGTGAAGAACATGTTTTATCTAGATATATAATCTATAGGTATATTGTATGGAATTTACATTGAGAATCCAAAATACTCTAAATATAACACTTGAGAAATAATCTTTAAAAAAATACATAAAATATTGAAGAAGACAACCAAACATGAAATCCTTTTTACTGGAGACAAAAGTTGTTGAGTCTGAGAGATTTTGGCAGTATTCCTCAAGGCAATTGATGATTTACATGGGCATGGAAGCTTTTGAAAAAAGGTTAATCAAGTTGCACAGAAAGTGCTTAGATGGATATTCTGGAGTCTCCAATCTGAGTGCAGCCACTCTGGAACATGTTTGGAGTCTTTAAGACTACAATGACCATTATAGACCATTGTAGACCATTGTAGACTATTGTAGACTATTGTACACAAGCAATGTGCATCAGCTCCCACCTCCAGTCTCAAGATCATTCAACGACGATCTGTCCATCATCCATCACATCCGAGTGACAGCCAACTTTGTCCACTGGTCAGTGTGTGGTGTAAGTCCAGTCATGTCCAGTACTGGTCGTTGGGAGTGGTCAGCTGACACAATACCTGTCCACTTACTGACCACTGGGAGCGGTCATCTCATCTTGCAGGTCTTCAGGTAGTGATTAATTCAAGGCTTATTAAACCACAAATCATTTCCCCTCCCTCACGGGCCGTGGTAATTATCATCCTGAGATAATCACCAACGGGAAGACATACCAAAGCTTCGTTAATCAGATCAAATGGTCCTAAGACTATTTCTGCTTGCATACTCAAACTTTGCTGGGTGTATTTCAACAATGCTCGAAGACAAATGTTAAAATGTTTCTCGTGTACATCCTTTCAGATTAATTCCTCTTGCAGCTAGAGTTTAATTGAAAGGCTACGTCCTGCTGTTTGACACAATGTCAGTCGGGCAGGTGGGTATCCGCCACATAAGATGACCGCATCACTCGCCCAAGCACAGAGACATTAAAGCACTATTGCCGACAATTTCCAACAAAAAAAATCTAAATACCGCTTCGAGTCGCAATATTCGATGAACTAAATTGGGGAAATACAGGCTAATATTTGTATTCACTGACAATTACCTCACCAGATTTTCATAGCGAAGCATTGGAATATCGGAATCTTTTCATGTGATTGAATACAGTTTGCATAAAGACCAGCTGTCCGCCTGTGCGGGGGTAATTGTGCACGGAGGTCTTTGAGGAGGACGACAACATCCATACGTCCTTCTGCACAGGAAGTGGTCCCATTGGCGTTCATCCTCGTGATGGCCTTATTAGTGTTCACCATTGTGAGACACAGGTATACAAAGACCACGTAATAATTACCTGTGTTTCACAGCTCAGCTCACATGCCTCTCACATCCTGTCTTTCTTGTAGCAGACTCGACAATGGCTGTGTTTTAGTCGCGTACGATGTGTTAATAGTTATGTAAGAATGCAAACTTTTAACTTTCCGACTACTAACTGCATGTGATGAGAAAAATATCTTGTTCTATAGGGCATCTCTGGTTGCCTGCAGCATGGAGAAGGTTAATAGTATTGATTAAGGGTATTCCAGATCAACAAACTACATTTTCATTTATTTTTTGTTCAAAATATTTTTTTTACAATTTGAATTTCTTGTTATTTAAATATTTCCAGTTATATTACAAAACGGATAATTTCGTGCAAAATTCCGGTATCAATTTTGCTTTACATCAGTAGACCTAAATATACTTAAAAAATATATTTTATACAAATTGTGAGAGTGATCTAATACTTTAATAATCGTACCCCGGTATCTTACTTACACCATTTTTTCTCTCTGATTGCGGTGGTAATTTAAGTAAGATAATTGCAATCCTTGCGTGTGGGTACCCCCCCTGTGTCCACCCCCCACCACCCCCCAGGAGCTAGCTCATACTTATCAGGTAAACTTATCATTATCATGTATCTCTGACTACCGCCTGCAGTGGAGATAAGCTAGGAACAAGAGCCAGATCAGAGTGAGGCTGGTTATCACGTGCTGTAGCCACTACAGGACGGACCTGGCAGCGACGTGATACCAACACTTCAAAGTGTGCATCGCCCTCGCACAGACCCGCAAATCTGCTTCTATATTTACATGCAATCTTATATCCTTGAGATATCTCGAGTAATCAGTAAAGTAATAAGCTATTGCATAGCGATATAAGAGCATTCCAAGAGAATTGTGAAGAGTTGTAACTCAATGTTACGATGTGAAGAATAAATGAATACGAGTTGATTTATGTCCTGATTCTGAGGAATGGTCCGATTGCACAATGCTTTCTTTAGTACTGGTAGATGACAGGTTTAGAATCAAAGTGTTAGCTTGTACAGTAAATATATCATTCTGACTTTTCTTAGTGCACCCATACTGTGCTTGCACTAACAATGTGCTTGTACTCATATTGTACTAATTTTATATTCATATTTGTAATATTATTATTTTCTTGTACTAATATTGTACTTGTAGTCATACAACTATGTACTCATATTGCACTTATATTAACATTATACTTGTCATCAAATTATGTTTGTACTTACATTATATTATACTTGTACTAATATTGTATTTGTACTGGGAAATTATACTAAGAAATATGTTATCTAAGATCTAGATAATAAACTGACAATATATTTAACCCTCTCCTGCTGAAGGTGAGTTAAGTTGCCCGATCACATGCAGAAATAGAACACTTTTATTTTATTCAGCGGGGAAAAGGTTAAACAAAAACTGAAAACTATCTCTGATTAATTCATTCATCATTTCTATATTTGTTTTCCTGATCAACCTATTTCTATATAAATACAATATCTTTTGACTGAGAGACAATAACAAAAATAGGTATGGTTTATATTATGTAAATAACCGTTTAAATTCCTAAATACATATAACTTTTCTTGAGACAAAAATGACTACCAAGAACACCCATTGAGCTCATTGAAAAGTAATTTTCGATCAGCAGTGCGACAAAAGAAACCAAATTTACGAGAAACAAAAAGTAATAAATTATGTAAATTCCAGGCTAACTATACCTATAGTCACAATCTGTATGAGCTGATTGATCTATCTTTCTCACAATCGGTTCACACACCTGTTGAAGGCCAGCCTCCCTATCAGAGGGTGCAAACATTATTCTCTAGTATAGCCACATATATTCTCCGCAAATGTAATTCTCCATAACTCCGACATTCCGTTCTTATCAGATCTGACAGGCCGCAAAGTAAACGTGCGACACAATGAAACAAAGAACTTTTGATTTTTTCCCCATTTTGTGTATAAATGTGTTCAATGTGGACTAACTTTCAGCCAATATTTGCCTAACCTAGATGATTAGTGGCTTGTGATAGGTGCATCTGAACACGATATCAATATATATAATGGATCAGTACTGGAAAACACTGCATCAAATCGTAAACTGAACACAGGAATCATGGGAGCATTACAGACACCGTAAATGGTTTATAGAATTAAAAGAATACAAAGTTTACTTAGCATTAGTCACCAAAACTATAAACAAAATAACAATTAAAATAATTTAAGTAAACATTAATATTTAATTACTTTCCGTCCCTCTACATTTTACCATATCTTAAAAAACAAGATTAAATTCAGGAAACAATTTTTCATTAAAGTACATTGCAATTGCTTTTACTAATATGGTAAACATGTATGTTTAACTTGGTTAAGTATCAGAGTGTTGCAGACACACCCACAAGTTCAGTGACTATTAATGTCTGAAGATGTCTTTGAAAAGCCCCAGTATTAGGTAAACTATAACACCACCGGCGTTGAAGAAGGGCATAGATTATGAATTGTAAAGATTTCTTACTGTGTCTTTCAGAATTCAGTGGGAGCCAGAACCAGTTCTTAGAAGTAGAAGAACCTCGCTGATTTGAATTTAGTGGGACAGGTTTCCTTTTCACATTTTGATCTTTAGTACTTGCCAACTTTGGAAATATATTTATCATGTTTATGTGTACAGAAACCCATAATTGTATATATAATAATTGTATGTCTGTTCATGGTTGAGAAAGATCTGAATAAAGATGCTAATACTTCTTCCTTGTATGAATTTTTCACTTTGTATAATACAATACTGATAAAAATATTATGTACATTTTTTTTATAGCAAAGTTTGATTTTATACTATTATACATACATGGTTTACTTGAAAAATGCCTTTGCTCACAAGCAGGTACCTGGTAGGATGAGATAGGCATGATAACCTAATGCCATTAATGACAGTTTGGGTTGTATACTTCTAAGGGAGTTGAGAAGGAAAATAGCGCTACATTATTACCCTGGTTCAATATGCACTCATTTCACCTTCTCAACTCCCTGGCATACATCCATTGACTGGGGTAAGAATGTAGCACTATGAGCACTCTTTTGAACATGTGTATTTGGTGAAATATATATTTGAACATTATTATCATTATTATCCAATTAAGTTGAAAAATTCCGATTAATTTATTTTCAAACTAGCAACTTTATATGTACAAAATGCTGATATTTCAAAAGTTAATCTGCATTTTGAATATATGAACAATATGAAATACTAATAGTTATTTCAAGGTGTGTATAAAATAAAATAAGCTACCGTAATCAAATGTAAATTGAAATACAGTGCTATTTATCATACTATTAGTATGATGTTAGTGTTTTAAGATAGTAAATAAGTTAACAGTGCAATGAACAAAAATGTAACTTTATATATAGTTAATTAGATTATGATAATCTCAGAAAGAAATCAACATTTACAGCTATTTGTATATTTTTTCAATGCCAGATGATAAGCGATACGCTTCATCGAATGATACTTGTTCTAAATACCCAAAATGTGATTAAATTAACTTGAAATAAAGCCATATATTGTCATACATAATCCCCTTATCACTGTTTCCCCTGGATTCCTAAGGTTTTATAGATTTAATCGTGAGATAATCGTGAGATGATTATACCCATATAGTTTGTATTATTTTTATCTTGATGGTGGCCTACAGTTTGGGTGTGCAGATAAACAGGGATAAACTACGAAATATATGGCCTTAACTAGGTAGAATATATTTAACCCTCTCCCTGCTGGATTATACACAGACACAGCCCTTTAGGGCATCAACAGTTGCCTCCAGCAGGCAGAGGGTTAATGGTTGGGATGGACTTCAGCACAGGCTTGGATTGGTGTGTATTTTTAGACCATAACATCATTTTTCGCTACAGAACAGAGTTCTAGATAAGTATATTTCCTTGGGTCAATAATGGTTGCTATGTAGACAATGGCCATCCGTTTCAGAGGATGGTAAAAAAATAAGCAGATGGATGATACACAAATCTGAATGTTTAGGATTGATTTCAATAATCAAAGTAGTAATTAAGGTTACACGATTGGCTAAAAATAAAACCATATCAATTAACATACATCTGATAATTTATACTGTAGTAATCAATTAATTCCCTTTGGCGCAGACTTTTATGAATATTATACAAATTTCAAAAATAAATTTGAAAACCTCTGCTTATGCATGAGCCACACCACACGCATATGAAAACACAATATTTATTTTACATCACAAATGCTTAACTAAGTATGGAACAATGAAGAAATCTTGGCCTATCGATGATCAATGTCTGTGCCATTGATGTTTATTGACAGTTTCATTGTATAATTTACAAACAATGATTCTCTGAATCAATACTAGGCCACTGGATGACTGTGTACAGCCTCTCTGTAGATACCAGCCATAGTATTCATAGCACGAAATAATTAGGGAAATATTTACGAAAATAAAAAACTTTCCTTTTTCGTAATGTCATCTTTTATGTCACAAATCAAAATTCTTGTCTGACAGAGTACATATAAATTGCATCATCAAAAAGATTTTTATTGTCATGAATTTTTATTTGACAATTAGAAATATATTGACTCATATAACTTGGGAAACCTACATTTACAGTCAAACCTCACACACTGAAAGGTTGTCATTTTGTCCGAAAGTGTCTCGTTTTCCACAGTTCAAAGTGAATAAATAAGCACACCCTACAAAGACTTTAAACCAAATGTGATTGCTCACAATCTGGGAGTTTTCACGATGAAACAAATTAACGCATTTAAAAAGATTAACTGAGATAGGAAAGTCAGTAAGCTAGTAGATGATCAGTGTTTAGTTGATCGCTCAGACGGGGGTCTGTAATAGGTAGTTGGCGAGAGTCGTGAAATGCAATTATCCACACGTATCGAATCATTCCAGGCCACCACCTCACCACAAAAGCCAAACGTCACGCTTGACCGGACAACGTAAGCCTACGTGAGCGCTGACCAACACAAGTGAACAAATTACGATTTAAAAAAAAATTAGAAAAGTTAATACAGTACCTGGTCGCGGTGGCATCCAGATGCGAAAACGGTGCACAACTTTTAACACTTTTTATGGAGTGTCTGAACACGGGGAAGTATTGAATGCCAGATCTCTCCCAGATAGCATGGCGTCGATGAATTTGCAGCGAAAAGTTTTACAAGAGATCCGTCCGTGGTTGAACCCGCGGTACAGGCGAGAGCTCTAAAACGTGCATTGTGGAAAGCACTTGCCACTCAAAAGATATTCTGAGGGGATCTGAATGGAGGCTTTACTATACGAGGGGGAGCTATTAAGACGTGTACAAAACATTGTATTCACTGGCTGCGCTTAAAAGGGCACCCGAGTTTAACGTTAAAACTCATGGACCTGGTTACGAGCTGCATGCGCACCACCTCGTATATTAACCTAAAACTTTTAAGCCAACCCATGACGATTACCAAACCACCCCCTGACACAAAGAAAATACGTGAAAGATCTACGTGGGCTGTACGATACATAAAATCATTATCATTCATAATCCACACTTACCTGTTTTTCATCATTGCTTTATAATTATTATGTCTTTCCTGACACGCGGTGCACACCAATATATGACAAGATTTGGAGGAAAATGAATTCATTGACGACCACGTGCGAGACTATGTATGCAGGAATCTCTGATAACGACATCATTAGACACAAAACCTCGAGAAATCATGATAAGTCGCATAGAGAAGTATTTCTATGAAATAGCTTACATTTACATGACAGGTATAAAAGACGTCATTGAAAAAATATAGGTAAGAAATTCAATAAAAAATATATATTGGATACATACATAAAGGATTCAATAAAAAGTAAGACTCATCAAATATATATACCGGTTCAGGAAAACGTGTTGAGGAATAAACAGATTTTACTAATATTTGTACTGCAGGTGAATTTCAGTGTTGTTGTTGTTGTTGTTGGTGGTGGTGGTAATTTCAATACATGTATCTGATTTCAGTTCTACTTTCTATTTACTTGTCTTCAGTGAATGATTGAGAGTGTGTCATGGGCTTCTATTTCAGCTTTATTGCAGCAACTTGTCTGATGTGGGATGTGAACCTGCAGCAACCATGAGACAGTCTGACACATGAGCCCTGACTGATACTGTTGAGAGAACTGGAATCCACAACGTACACAGACACTATGAGTGTGATAGATGATTTTTGAACATGAATCTTCAAAGTTTGTAGTCCGACCCCATTCTAATTACCACATCTGTCTCTCTTTTTTGTTTGTTTGTTTGTTTGAATTGGGGAAAGTGGATGGAGTTTCATCTATAATTACTCAACTAATTAAATTTCATGAAAAATGAATTCATGATTAATCTATTTTATTTTATTTTAGAAGAAGATTAATTAAATTACAATAATTAGTAAGAAAATAAAATGAATGAAATACAGTTGCTATGAAAGTTTGAAGCAGTTTGTTAACACATTTGTTAACACAATGTTAACACATTGCGTACGTGACTTCTCATAGTTGGTATTCACTATCTCGGGACAATTCCCAAACCGCTGCCTCACAGAAGCCGTATGTGATATATCCAGAATGACTTGCTAATCAAACAATTGATGGCCCAAGTTTGACTGGTTATTGAGATTCGCTCTCGCTCATTTGGAAATTAATGTGTCATAATAACCATTCGTGCTCTGTGGCACTGCTCGCAACCAACAAGCGTCTCCTCCTGATCGTAAAGTCAATATTAGCTGTGGTCAATGCGCACTAGAGTAGTTTTCAGCTCCCTGGAGAGTATCCGTGGAAAGCTGTCTGTTGGAAACGTTATAAGATGCAGTCCCTCTGGACACTGCCTCGTAAAGTCCAAAGCGAACTTTCATATTCTTTAGTATAAATATTCCATCAGCAGGAAAATAGAATGGCAGCGCACGCTGACGATGAATAATATAAAAAAAAATGGGTGTTGTATTCCACATGGCAACTCTTCCCACATCTCACTTTGCCCTTAGACATGTTTACAATACATCACAATACAAATGGGATCCTTCTCGACATAATGGCTTACAGATTGCATCATGAATTTGAAAGACCATCCCCAGGCTGCGAGGAATACGGACATTTTGAAGCCTGCATGAAACCCGCCAGATATGTAAATACAAGGAAAACTTTGGGAACAAAACCAAAACATGGCTAGAAGTTAATAATTTTGTAATAGTAGGATATGTAAATGTTGGAAGGTTCTTGAAAATGGTAATATGCGTGTCAGGATATGAAAGAGAACCACGGGCATAAAAATGGAGAGGATTCCGACGCTCACCCGCATAATCCCACGATTCCCCCATCAAATTCCTACTTTCGGCGGCATAGTCTATTAAAAGTGATTTTCGGACAATTTCCATACTAATTCCAGACCCAAACATGTGGATCTCGCCATATCCATACATAATCACAAAGGAATTAACAGAATACGATCTCGACCAGCTCGCAACCGGAGGACCGACGATACGAAGTCAATAGTAAACCGGCACTTACAGCTAAATCTCCAGGATTTGACGAGTGCCAAAGTGTCCATCCTTGCCCATCTTCGTTTTGGCGGAATCAATCAAGAGACCGCTTGACCGGGCCACGGTTTTGATAAACTGACCGGAAGAAAAGGCGTATCCTTTAAATCATCTCTAAAAGTTGGTGACGCTAAGTTCATTTCCTTGTCTGAGCTGTTTGTTGTCACTCGATGGCGAGGAAACCACTAATTAACCAGAACGTATGGAAATCATGCCACGGTCAATCTATGGGGGAATACTAATTATGGCATTGTCCCTTTAAATTACAGGTTCGCTCGGCAATATTTATCATTAATGAAGTGATTGTGGTTCCGGATACATGACTCAAAGAGTCAAACACTGGTGACACTATTGTTAGGTTCGGGGGAAATACACTGAATTGCTTAACAAAAGCTGCAGTTATTGGCAATGATTTTCTGCAATTCACACCACAACTGCATTATGATGTTACGACGGCCACAACCATCTTAGTTTACCACAGGATTCCTGTTAATAAAACTACAACCAGCATGTGCTCTGGTAAAGAGTTTGCAAACTAAAATAAATAAAACTCTTGCACTGTCATCAATTAAAAATTTGAATCATCTATATTATCAAAAACATTTTCAGCGATGAAAGCAAAGCCCACTCCATCTGAAGTATATTCAAATTTCTATTCCCTGCAATGCTAAGGGACTGACGGTCATTGTGATCTGGCAAGTAATGTATCAGAACCAATTCTGATAAAAGCCTGCCGAAAGGTTACAATTCATCATTTTCCCCAATGGTTTTAGAAAAAAAGAAACGTTTTGTCCAATTCCAACAAAACATGAAAACAAACAAGAATTTTGCATTGTTACCACTTCTTTGTAGTACATGGTTTATGTGAGAATTCAATTTTGTCTTCACAATAATTGACAATGTATTCGCAAATTATTTTGTTCTCCCAGATTGTGCAATCCATTACGATCCAGAAAGAAGTAACCAGACGGTTGTTGACATTTTACAAGTCAGGGTTGGAACTTGTGGCTACACAGTATTGAGGCCTTGTATGTGACGTCACTCAATATGTTGTCACATGGCATCGTGGGTGGCAAAACAATGGGATTTTCCAACATTGCTCAACGTTGTCAGATTGTTTTCTGCCACCCAACATGGCATCGGCAATGGAAACGATTGTTCCGTGCAAGGCCTCAATCTTCAAGATGGAGTATAAAGCTAATATACATCCTCACCCCTCTACATTAAATAATATTTAATCAAAATATTTGGTGATTACACTTTTTATTAATATGGTTATATAGTTCAAAATAAGAAATTGTATTTTAATTTTATTCATTCCATGATATATGTTCCAAGATAATCTACCAAAAAGGTATTTACCTATATGCATTTCATGGCAAACAATATTGTACTCACGGTGGCTGAAATACATCTACAAAATGTCTGGTTACCTCCAGCAGAAATACGGGGACATCCATAGCAGTAGGATAAGAAGGATTCCCATGTTTCATCACAACTGCCTACTTCAAAATGTCATCTTCAGTTCACAAGCCAAAATTCTCTTTTAAAGAATTCACAGACATTACTGTAATATAATTTAATGTAATTTGACATTTTCTCTTTAAGCAGTCTGCTTAGAAATAGAAAACTTGTAATAGTTTATGTGTTATGACAGACAACAATTGCTTCAGAAATATTGAAGTAGCTGTAAGACTTCTGCAAATACTCTGAAGTATCTCTTAACCGGGTGCCCAACCTTCACCTGCAAGTAGCCGGTTTATAGCACATACCTTCACTTTGAGAGCTTACAGCAAGGGAGAATTTCACGAAGAAGAAATAGTCCACGAGGTGATAATTACACCATTCCCACGATTTCCCCGGAAATGTTGGACAGCAGGTTGTGTTCTGCCTTGTTCCTGTTGGCGATGTTTATCAAATGTATCGGTAATTTTAGCTTTTTACAGGTAACGCGAGAGAAACAGTTACATGAGCCTATTTATAATAAGACGTACAGATTGGAACTCAAAGCCATCATGCAATCCATCAATCTAGCCGTTGTGGAAAATATTGTTTTGAATGTTATCCATCAAGCCCTGTTGTTATGGTAACAAATGCACGCTTATTCCGTGGACTGGGAAGAAACCAAACATGTACCAATTGGCACAAGACTGGAAACCAACATTTGTGAAACATCCACTATGAAAACACATTCTACTTGATTCTTGACAAGAATTTCTTCAAATTTCTATGTTATTAATTCCTATCATAGGTTATGCAATATAGAATTTTACTGTTAAAAACACTAAATCAATTTGAAAACACGAATACATTTGACAAATCTCTACAGGAATAGCTGCCCCTTGATATGATAAGGATTGTGCATCAATGACTAACACTGACTAAAATTAAAACTATTTACACCTCCCAGACTTGCAATAAACACCTGTAGATGAGGGTATGGATAACGACACCCTACCTGTCCTGACTTACCTCCAGATAAACATGAGTGTACAGTCTTGTGGTGTGGGGTGGAGGAGTATAAAGGTGTAAGATAATCCTCTCTAAGATTAATGATGTTATTAGTGGGGTACTGCAAGGTACCGTGCTCTGTCCACTCTTCTTCATACAAAGCAAGAATATTTATGGGCGATTAAATTAAAAATTGATATTTTTTTTACTTTGTTGCTTTGTTGACTAAATCTTCTCTAAACCCATTAAAATATACGACAACACTAAATACATCAGTTTTAAATTACAAAGCTTTTTTTTTAAAATCAGGTTTGAGGTACAAGAAAATGATATGCAAATGAATGTGAATGGCATTTAAGACTAACACTACATGTAATTCTTGTATAAACATTAAACACAGAATTTTATCTTAGGATGGTAATAACAAATATTATGCAGGATGGTTACATAAACCATAAATGTGTCACTTTCCTCATGCACCCGATAACGATTTGTGAAGAAGTTTAAAGAGTATGTTGTTTTAGATTACAGTCAACATGACAATAACTTGCACATTAACATCTCAAAATAGCCAAGATAACCTATTGTTTGGTCTTTCTCTGCATCGTTAGTAACAAAATAGGGAATTGGCAATGTATAGCAGCTTTACTACACACAGAAACAACTGTTGAACAACAAACAGATATTTCAGGATCGCCTGAAAACCTATGTTGAGCACATCGTTCCTTCTGGTATAGACATCTTCATTCATAACAGTACACAGATGTTCCTAGACATAGAAACTATTTAAGACACGGTTGTTAGACAGGTACATGTAGGTATAAATCTATGCGAATAACATTCTATGTAGATATTCAGATGAAAATTTTACAACTTGTGTAAATAATGCAATATGGAGATTTATCTATCCGATAATCCGCATTTCTATGAATCGTTTCTTTCAGCGCACATTCACGAACATTTTCCCAGGTAGGTAAATCGTTGGCTCTTAATGGTAATAACAAGCACACAGCTACTAAATCAACATTTGAATTGCTTATGTTATACCTTTAAAGTGTGTGCTTGGTCACAGTGACTACAATGTGTTCTCTGGTTTGTATCACACTACAGCTGCACTAAGTATATATAGTATCCAACAGAAAATGATTCCACCAAACCCTCGATATTAAGCAACATTAAGTGGCATTGCAGGACTTGCTGGCATATATTTACCATATCCGGGCATGGTCTTATAAAGAGGATGTAAACGTCTTGGGAATGTCTTTGAACATCAAGCATGCAATGATAGAAATTAATTCTTCAGTAATACATTAAATAAAATATGAACTCATCATGTCAGTACGGGTTTGTAATTTAACTACACATCAACTAATGGCCATAGACAATCATAAAGATTAGGAAATGTTTTCAATATTTATGGAAATTGTTAGTATTTTTTTTCCAATTAATTAATCACTGCTTGAGAAGGAACATTTTAAAGAGGTATACAGGATTGCCAATAAACAAGGGATTTATCTACTGGGGTTATGTGGATTATCACCTGGGTTAGGTGTACTAGTATCTGTTACATCTCAACACGTTAAAAAAATGTAATATGGTCGCCTTTTTAGATCGTTAAAATAACACAAAAAGAACTCAGTGGTTTCACATTTCTAAAAAGAAAATATCAAAGATATATAATTAGAATTTATTTATGCATAGCAACTGAAAAGAAATCTTTTAAATAGATGATACCGTTATACCCAATAAATAATTTTAATTGCATTTTAAATAAAGACAAATTTAAATGAGAGTTGTTTAGTAGACAGATTACCGTAAGTCATATCTTCTAAGATTTATTGAATTTTAATTGCAAACATACCGTAACTGAAGAATTCTAAGAAAATATCTTTGACATTAAAATTACTGCTATTACTACAGAGTGACAGGACAGGGTATGTAAAGTGAATAATACATGTATTCATTGCATCACTAGATGGAACCTAGTCAATATACCCAGTCAATGTTTGCACTAACAAGTGTAAGAAAATAGAAAATATAATTTTTGATATTATCTTCTTGTGTAATCTAATAAGTAATGATGCAAATCTCTTCCTAAAAGAACAGACTTGAACTCGTTACATTTCAAATTTGTTTGACTTTGGTATCCATCACTTAATGGTTTGACTAAGGTTTTCACAAATAGTTCCACCTCTTTCAGGGATGAAAGTTAACTTTAAAATGTACTCGCCCCAAATAATTATATTACGGTAATAACAAAACATTAAACTTCTCCTAACCCATAGGATACCTTTAACATTATGACTAATTAAAAAGTATTAACATACTGTATGTTTAAAACGCAGGCTCATGGTACTTTGCAATGCCAAGACCTCCTTGATGTGAAACATAATTATCCAGTTATTTCAATCCTAACAGACTCAACACATAAACAGTTAACACAGACAGACTGCAGCTTACAAACAGCGGATGCTTTAATTCCCGATGGTACAGATGATTTCATTGAGATATAGTCCCCCTACCACCTCGAGGACCTGGCAAAACTGTAAATCTGCTGCAATCTGCGGAAATCTGTATATCCAAATTTACCTGAACAATCCTTCAATCAGCCAGTTCAGCACCTGCTTAGGAGAAAAACTAAAACTGTGTTATCGTGAATAACACATACCGTGGTACCTCTGAAGAATACAATAGAGCCACAGTCGGAGAATGGCGTCAATTAGTAGCCTCGCCTCCGACTGAGACCTACCTCGCCTCCGACTGAGACCTACCTCGGAGTTTGGGCGGAGATATTTGTGAAAAGAAAGCCTAACAAATGTGCACAGGGTGATGACTAAGTTAAAGCTGTACTATTTCTTCCATTTCTTGGCATCAGTTGGGTTTTGACGCCATCTACCACAGCACTTCATCAAGATGGCAGTGATCTGTTTATACTAGGAGGATAACCCTCAATAACTGTGTCTGACTGTGAGGTCCGACAAGCAGCAGCTGGTACAGATTAGCTGTGAATGTTAACCATAAATATACACACAGACAGACATGATACACATATGTGTGCACATGCACGTGCAACCCACCCCCCTCCCCCCATCCAACACACACACAAATGCACACCATCCCTGTACCCTGTATTACCCAATACTGTTTACAAGGTAAGGAACAGCAGCAACAACTATATTTATGACAGTAAAGCCTAGGAGCCATGGCTGATGCTGATTAACCAAAGACACTAACTGTATACCACACACATGGTCATTTGTCTTCATATCAGACTGTTATCCAGTGCCAAGATTACACTGATATTGCAGCAGACCACCAGAAAGAATTTTACTTCAAACCATCACGCTTATAGTCTGATGCACTTTTACCATTGATGGTACAGCAAAGAAAATTAAATTGCTTTATCAAGATTACTCCCCCCCAAAAATAAGATTTCAATAATCTAAATGTTCTGTTGTAAAACATTTTTATTTCTTATCCCAGAAATAGAAAAACATACCATCTGGAATACGACTTCAATTAATATACATGTACTAGTAGTATGTGTATTTTCATATATCTATATCCTTTCCATTCTGAGAATAGCTATGTTTAATGGGGTAATAGTCTGGCTAATGGGAGTACTTCCTTGCCTGGTTTTATACACCGACCTCTCTGGGGGAAATTTAGGCTTTCTTTTCCCTGTGACAGTGATAAGACATATCCATACCAATAAAAAAATCAATCTTGAAAGGAGAATAAGTGAAAAGCTTCCACGAACAACACCCGTCCTATCTTAGGAGTCCAGCCTCGGGCAAGCTGATGTTTTCTTGATGACTGACAGTTTTTTCCTTTCATCTTTGGGAGGTCACGTTTAATCAATGGTAAATCTAAAAGCATACTGGCATGCAAGCTTTAAAACTTTCAATAAACGTGCGAAACGTTTCTATATACTACCGGTGGTATATGTTGCAGCTTGTCTCCGGTGATTAATCTACATGCTAAGAGAATGCAGGCACAATATACTGTCAAGGGACAGGTGTAAAGAAGATTGATCCAATTAAAAAATATATAAGAATTTGGGCTGGGCAAATAAAATATTTGTTATACGTATATCCAAAATATTTAGTGAGTAATATAATCTAAGATGGAAAAGGACCTTCTATATTATTGAAAAAAAATGCAGTACAATATAAAAAAAAGATTATTTTTTTAAAAACTGTCTGATGTATATAGAAAAGATAGATTGATTAAAATGACTCATTGACAATAAGTGATGAGCATATTTTCAAATATAATTTAAATAAAACTTATTATTATTATTATTACATGATCTGAAAAACCATCAAGGTAGACCTACAGACAAGCAGACATTCTACTCAGTACTTTAACTGCATGTCTGGTTCCGCAGACAACAATCAGCTGCTAATTAATCCAGGGAAAGTCATAAGATGTGGAAGTATCAAGTGTCCAGACAAGCGTGTCCAGTACAATCATCCCCCTCCAACATCGTTAACTACGATTAATTAATACCGATTTATTTGACATGAAGCAGAACCCAGATTGATAGAGTCTTGTACTTTTGGAGACGCTCTTATCATGTTGTTAGCCCTGGCACCCACCCTGCTCTTGTCAAGTGAACCAAGCCTTACAGTACATGCATAGAACCCGAGTTATAGTTTGGCATGAAATGCATTGACCCCCCTATTTCGTAGATTATCTCGGTAAATACTAGTACTTCATGGAATGAAAAACTAAAAATCTCCGTTTTCTAATTTCATTCTTCCTAACCAAAATAAAAATAAAAAAAATATTGCACCAGTAATAAAAAATCTGTTTATATAACGATCACCAACTATTTTTACTAAGTATTATTTTATGCAGAGGGGCGACGTTCGAAAGAAGAAACAGGTAAAAAGGCTCGATTTGCACGTGCTGATGCTCTTCTTCACATACCCGCGTGCAAATTAAGCCTATTTGTCTGTTCATTCTTTCGAAACGTCGCCCCTCTGCATAAAATAATACTTACTCGTAGTCAAAATATTTGGTGATCGTTATATAAACAGATTTTTTATTACTGGTGCAATATTTTTATTTTTTAAATTGTGGTTAGGTAGAATGAAATTAGAAAATGGATTTTTTTTGTTTTTCATTCCATGAAGTATTTGGTAGTGTAACGGCACAATTGTACAGATAAATGGTTGGCCTTGATCACATGATGTCATACCCAGGCATGGCACCAGACAACTGTGATTTCAGCGGGAAAACATGTCACACCCAGGGCAATAAATCGACCCCTGGAAAGAAAATAAATCTGCTGATTTCCAAAGAATTGCAGAAAATAGCCATGTCAGCATACCTCTGCCCCCTTTGTGCTGCCGGGAAGGTTGATGATGAGGGTGCTCTTCCTGATCCCACACGTAAGTCTGCAACAACAATGGAAAACAAAGGCTTCAAAACACATCCTTGTATGACTACTTTAACCCTCTCCATGCTGGAGGCAATTGTAAATATTTTTGAAATATTATCATGGTCCCCAGCACTTTGAATTAAAGGGGTTCCACTGTATATATATTTTTTTTAAATGTAAAATTGTGGTTTAGAACTGCGAACAAGGTACAGTGCTCCCTCAATATAATGCCCTTCGATGCACCGCGGTTTTCGGATACAACGCGGGGTCCAATGTGGACCCCATTGAAAAAATAAAAAATAAAAAAAAAATTTCTCCAATTATATTCGTTGATATAACGCGGGCATTATAACGCGGGTGGCATGTCATGGACCACAACTTCAGCGTTATATCGAGGGAGCACTGTACTTTGATCAAGTGGCTGCTGTAGTGAGTGGCTGTACTGCCTATAATGACACTGACCGTGACAGCATGGCCAGTGGGGTGATGTTGAGGGAGCCCGTCAACATGGCCACTGTGATGCCCAGTGCATCGCGATCCAATACCGACTTGGTTGCCTAAAGGAAAAAATGGAAAGAAACAAAAATGTATTTTCATATCCTGAAAGTAATTTTGTTTTCCCTTCAGAAATACATAGAGGATATTCAAGCTTTATTCTTGAATACCATGTTTATCTTATTGAGTCCTTTACATCCTGATATATATCCCTTTTGTGGAAGGCAGGCCTGATCATATCTAAATATGACAATGGTGGCTCCACACGTTATACAATTAAATTATGTATGTCCATATAGAATAAGTTTAATAAGAATAATGTTAAATTATTATATAAATACAAAATTCAAAAGTATTGTAATGAAATTCAAAGGAACCCGCAATCAGAAATCATATACAAAGTTTACAAAGTGATGGAAACCACTGCTAATGACATCGAACTTGCCTCCGGAGTGACATCCCTGGCACTGAAGCCTGTCCCGCCAGTGGAAACAATGAGATCCAATTTAAGGTTGTCTGTCCATGCTGTCAGCACGTTCTGTAATTATACGAGATAACCATGGTAACCATTCTGACAGCTAGTATTGAGAAAAAGTGCCATACAATACGTTCTGCCTCCATCTCGGAATTATGAAAAGTTCTTTGATGTACATGATAGATAATTTGACCAATGAATCATTCAATTTCTTCCATGCAATTCATCTGTAATAGTCAATAGACTTAGAAAGTTCCGGCTTATATTTGTATTAAATTCACAGACCAATATATCATGTAATTTCCTTTGGCTAAAACAACAACATTCCAAAAGAACCGAAATATTGTTGCGAAATATATTTTTTTCACATGTCATTTTTGAAATCACGATATTCTCTAAGAAAATTAATATTTAGCCACATGGGATTTTTTTTCAAACATTTCTTTAAAATATATTCAGTTTCTCAGCCTCCTAAAGATATTCATAGGGTTAGAACTATCTTTCAAATATACTTGACTGAATAATGATATAAATAACAAAACATGAAATTTGTACTAGCCTGTAGGTATAATATCACAGTTGATTGACCTGTATAATGGACAAACAAATTTCGATCTGAGAAGTACAAACATGATTTTATGTATGTCATGTGAATGTATTTTGCAGTTGTAGCCAAGAACTAGTCCAAAACAACCATAAATATCTGTGATATTATGCCTCTAACATTAGGAGAAGTGGATGGGTCCGAGTGGGAACTTCTATCCCTGTATTCATATATAAGGTACGGTAAGTACATTTGTAAAATATTCACCCTTATCTTATCCGCTTCATCTGGTACAATTTCCTTTACAGAAACCTTTGCATTCAATCTGAAAGTAACATTATCAATAGCTACATGAACATTTATAATGCACCAAATTCCACGCTCGTCAATGCATGCTCATAGCATTTACAATTATACCAGTTATATGGATCAGTGCTATCTCCTACATTTCGAAACAGTGCATACTCTACCCCAGGAGGCCTGGCAAAGGTTTTGTTATTTATATGCCTTATTACTATTCATAGCTCATTTGAGCATCTTGCCACTCACAGTTCCTTTTCTTCAATGAGGTGTTTGAGGTTCGCTCCACTGCGGTCGTCGGACCGTCCCTCGTAGCAGCTGTCACTCACTGCAACAAA
The DNA here is from genome assembly GCA_032361785.1 of Lepetodrilus galriftensis. Lineage (NCBI taxonomy): Eukaryota > Metazoa > Mollusca > Gastropoda > Lepetellida > Lepetodrilidae > Lepetodrilus > Lepetodrilus galriftensis. Next base: position 412 of record JAUTBZ010194421.1, on the reverse strand, counting down.
ATCCTCAGTTCAGTTCACCTGATTTATTATTTTTGTGTGGTGTTTTTAGATTCGCTTTCAAGATTCTTTCACTTACATCACGACTTGTCAGTTTATTGCTTTCAAGATTATTTCACTTAAGCCTAGCACACACGGGTGTCTGCGTCAATGTTTATAGATGCAGACATGATGCAGATGCAAGCGTCAGTGTAAGCCGATCTGTGTTCCATCTCCTGATACAGTTAAACTAAAGGATCCTCATTAAACTGTTAAAATCAGCATCCTCATTCAAATCAGATGTTTTATATTTCTCCATATCTTTGCACTTATTCTAAATAGTAAATAATAACAATATAACATGGTTCATACAGGCAAGGACCCATAAAATTCAAGCACTTTTCAAGCACTTCTCAAGGACATACCTTATGTTTTC
>JAUTBZ010194310.1:0-21884 GCA_032361785.1 Lepetodrilus galriftensis | reverse complement strand
TTCTGGAAGTAATAAAATCGTTACAGATTATTAAAAAAGCCGCTGTATAGCGGCTTTTTTATCGTCTACAAAAAGGGATATGTTGCGCAAGGAAAAAACTGATCAAACATTGTATTCACAATATGCATTATAGTGAGAACTCAAGCCTATACATTCCTATTTAGACAAGTGATGTCTTTTGACTATAAAAGCACACATCCCCCCTTTTGAGCACTTTTGTAATTACTTACAAGTCACTCCAGCGCCTCACTAAATTGGCATACACATTACTAACGTGCGCCGTTTCAGCGGCATCTGAGCGATCATCAATTAAAATATCACGCGCTTGACCTAGCTCATGAACCAGCTCTCGTTTAAGCGGATCTTTAATCATACTCTGCGCCCAAATTACAGCGACTAGCCTCTCACCCTGAATAACCTCATCAACCTGATGCCAGCTAGTTGATGGATAAACAATGGCATCGCCCGCATTAAGTCGCAGTTTTTGCACGCCAAATGCCGTTTTTATTGATAATTCTCCGCCTTCGTATTCATCATTAAGAAAAATAGTCGTAGAAATATCACTGCGATAACGGCCATGCATCGGCCCCATTATCGGGTCATCCACATGATAACCATAGGTCATTCCCTTGGTATAACGCGCATAAAAAGGAGTCGCTATTTTTAAAGGAAATGCAAAGGCTTGATATTCAGCATTCTGCAGCAAAGACGGCATAACCATTTGATTTAATTGGTCATGCAATGGGCTCTGTTGCGCTAGTTCGGTATTATTCTTTACTTTTTCAGCTTCTTTTCCTGCCGACAATCTTCCATCAACAAAGTCAGCATTGGCTAATAAAGTACGAATAACTTTGAGCTGATTTTCACTAAGAACATTTTTTATTGCTAACAACATAAGAAAGCCTCTTTTTGATCTAACACATTAACCCTGCCTAAAATGGGTTTTTATTAATAATAATTCAAGTACACTATCTACCTAAGACGGGAGAAATAATATGATACTCAAAATTTTTGTGGATGAACACGAACAGGAAATACAAGTTCCAGACGAAATTCTCACCGACGCCAAAGATTATTTCGACATGATCGACAAAGATATGGACCAAGGCTATCAAATGAGTCGTACATGGGTGGAAAAGCCCGATATCGTCCAACGTTGCCAAATCGTTTCTGATCGTATTCTAACCGCACTTGAAAACGAGAATAAAGAAACCGGCACCCTAATGGCCGCCTATATTCTTTCTCGTGTTCCCAATGCCTATGCCATGCACCTAAACCTTGAAGGTGATATGACTATGTATGATTTAGAAACCCGCTAGGCTAAATACTCAAAATTTAGTTCTGTCTTTGCTTCAACCACTACAGTACCTCGCTTTGCGATGCTCTGCATACTTTTCCATCGCCTAGGCGCTTTAAAAAGCAACACATCCCCCTTTTTTAGTGAGCTTGCCGTTTTATCAAAACGGACAACTCAATTATTAGAGTGAAACCGTTGCCCTTTTTGCTTTTTAAAAAGCTTACAAACTCCTAAGCGCTATCTAAACGTTATCCAAGTCGTCGCAATATACTTCACGCCTTTAGTAACCACTGCAGCGCGATGTTCATGCGTCCAAAAAGGAGGAAATAACATGAGCTTTCCTTTTTCAGGTTTAACACTCGCCTTCTGAAAAATAAAGTCCGTCTCACCGCCCTCTTCTACATCATTTAAATACCACAATGCGACTAGCTGGCGCGGCGCTAACACTTCATTATCCGCATCCACATGCCAGTGATAATACTCACCTTCTCGATAGCGCTGAATGTTATAGCCCATATCTTTAAAGCGACTCATATCACTGAAATAGGGATATATTTCTTTAAATTCTTTTAGAGCCATTGCCAATGATCGAAACAGATTATTATCAACATCTTTCCAATGTTCTTTGCCACTGGCAATAATATCAGTGGTTTTCTTTAACGCATCATTACTATTCATATCAGAGCCAACACGCCCCGCATATTGATCAGCTTCATTGGCCTCAAAACGCGCCACCATGTCATCACAGATAAAATCTGGCAAAGCGTCTTTTTTCTCAAACAAAAAACTATTGGGTATAACTTCATTCAACATATTATTGTCTCTACGATTTACGCTAAATTACAAACGCATCATATAAAAATACTCGTTTCAGTGCTCTTTTATTTCTGCAAAAAAACCAGCTCGCCATACCATTTCTCATTCAGGCATTTCTTTTGGCAGCTATCAATACTATCTAAATACAACTGATACAGTTTTGCGTAACTATTTGCAGAATGATGATCCGCAGCCTTTTCAACACCAGAGAGCAAATTTGTAAAAAGTCGCTGTGAGTCATCCCACTTTTGTTCTTTAAAGTACTCAAGTGCTTGATGGTATTGCGCTAACTGCTCAACCTCCCTCGTTGAAAATGAGTCAATCAACACAGGTTCAAAAACACGAATATTTTCTACCTTTCCTTTTACTTGAACAGTACCTAAGTCACGAAAATGGCTATTTTCACAATTTTTTACTGTCGATTCACTCACAATAATAGGCACCCCAAAATAGCAACTTAAGCCTTCCAAACGTGATGCTAAATTCACAGCATCACCAATCACGGTATAGTTAAGCCTATTCGGCGCCCCCATATTTCCTGCAACAACTTGCCCACTATTAATACCAATTCCAATGTGGATCGGCTGAATCCCTTCTTTCTCCAGTTCTATATTTAATAAGGCCAATGATGCAATCATTTCAAGCGCCGAGTTAACCGCCTGTTCTGGACTATTATCAACCCCAATAGGCACACCAAACAGCGCCATAATCGCATCACCAATGTACTTATCAATCACCCCATGATGCGTCTCAATAACAGCACTCATGCTCCCAAGATAGCGGTTAAGCAAATTCAAAATAGCCTTAGGTTTATGCCCTTCACAAAGGCTAGTAAATTCACGAATATCACTAAAGAGAATCGTCGCCGCTCGCTCTTCTCCACCCAGTTCAATCGTTTTACTCAATAACTCATTGGCTATTTCAGGAGATACCACTTTACCCAATAAATCTCGTACTTGATCTCGTTCTTGCAACCCCTGACTCATATGCCTTACAGCCGTCGATAAAACACCCAGTTCATCCTTACGCTGCAACGCGATGGTTTGCTTATAATCCCCCGCATCAATACGTTTAACCGACCGTGTTAACGCTTCTAATGGACGACTAAGACTGCGCGCAATAGCAAATGCACTCAATACAGCCACCAAAAATCCCACACCAAACAGTAATAACATAATGGCTTTTAGACGTGTATAGGGTTTAAGGGCTTCATCTAAGGATCGTTGCAATACGGCAAGCGTTTGGCCCTCTCCTGCGCCTTGAATATCCATAGCTAACGATAAATAGTCCCTATTTTGTAAAATAATATCTTTTACTTTATTGGCTTTTTTAGCGTCAGATTCTAAGTTTCTATTAAGATAGCCCAACAAATCACTCTGCTGAGATGGCTTTAAGGTTGATGATAATTTTTGCCAGTTTGATTGATTATTTTTATATAATAAACTCACATCTGAATTGGTTTGTTCAGCTAATTTCTGACTAAAAGCGTCACTAATACGAAAACCAATAACAATCCATCCGCTGGGTTCTGGCGTAAATAAAGGGATCAAAACAAGCTGATAAGGTTTTCCCTTTAATAACTGAATACCGCCAGCTTCACCATAATCACTTTGTTCAGCCCTTTTGTGCAAAACGTGTAATGACCAATCTTTATTAATTAGCTTCTTGTCTAAAGTATTTGCGATTAGATGACCATTCATATCCGCGAGCATCATCACACTCGCTCTAACGCGCATACGGTGATTCTCCAAAGCCGACAAAATTGTATTATGGTCTTTTGTTGCAACCGCCTCCTTAAAAGCAAAATCTCCCGATAGCAAACGCGCTTTGTCTAATAAAATGCGGTTTCGAGCCGATAAACTTCGTTGAAATGCCACAGCGGTGATATTGAGCGCTTCTTCTAAGTGCCGCCGCGCATTGCTTTCATTTGCCTGATTTACGGCAATAAAAACAGCCACCAACACGATGCTGAATAAACCAATAATCAGCAACAGAAGCTGCGTTCTAAAACTACTCAGACCTAACATCGTTTCAACAGCCTAAGCTTTGGATGTGTTGTTTTTGAATACAAAACAGCATCCTTAAAATAAATAGTCATCATCATCTTCTGAGGACTTTGAACGCTTTTTACGAATGGGCCGCCATTGAGGTTTTAATGGAATTTGAAAAGAATAATTTTTAGTTTTGCTTGGGAAGCTGACAATTTTCTCAATTACCCTTCCGCTTTTCTGACGTGGATGCCATATTTTCAAACGATACTTTCCCGCAGGAATACCTTGCAAAGCAACGATTCCATTCGCTTTAGATAACGCATAAAAGGGCGTATCAACAATATAAGCATAGGCCAACATTTGATCATGAATATTACAACCAAGGGTAACAGCGCCAACCTTATCAAAAACAATCGACTCAGGTGGCCTCCCCGAATACAGCTTTATCTCAAACTTTTTCGCGGACGAAAAAGAATAAACATGGTGCTTATGCGGATCTTGATTCACAAAAGAAACAAACGTGCCCTTTTGAAAAACGGACACATGCGGAACATAGGTTTTATTTTTTTGGCGTATATACCCTTTCAGTGGTTTTTTGAGATTTACTTTATTGTTATGAGGAGACAGCGGCTCTAAATAGACAACCGCATTTGCTAAGAATTTCTGCTTCCCATCCTTGAGGCTGACGAGAAGATTATCGGCATAACTAGCGCTAAGATAAAAACACAAGAGTGTCGCAACACCTAAACGAACGTAACTATAACAACCTCTCATAAGTACAATTACCTTCTATTTTTATTTAATGGTTTATGCGAACAACTGTACTTATTATAAGATAAATAAATCCTCTTAACCGTGACTTATTTCACATCAAAGTTTATGACCCTCAATCAACGCCTCTACCTGAGCGGCTTCTTTTGACTGATCATACAAACTATTTACCTGATCCATTAAAGCCAACCAATGTCCCTCAGACTTATCAAGCAAAGCTTGGAGTTGGCTCAAATCACCCTTTTCATGCCAATGCACATAAGCCTCGACCAAACTCGGCGCCAAGTGTTTTCGCATTGCTGTCATATTACCAAAGTAAAAATGCAGCGATGCTTCATCTTCATTTTTCAACAAACTAGGCAAAGTCGTTAAACTATCAGCAAGATGATCTCGAATAGCTCGCAACATAATCTCAGCATGGGTTCGCTGTAAGCTTGTCAGCATATTATTCCAACCATCGCCCAATAATTTACCCGCTTTTACCTCACCAATTTCATGCTCAATCACATATTTGATTTCAGCCTCGCTCATTTGATCAAGCGCTTCTTCAATATTATTTTCAAAGTCATAAAAGCTCATGGCTCGGGTAAGCGGATTATCCAAACCCGTTACCCGCGCATCATCCAAAATCTCCCAAATCACACGGCGCAATGATTCCTTGCGAATAAAAATATTATTTTCCTGTGCCATTGCCGCTGGAGCCGCCATATCGCGCGCATATTCTTTGCCCGAAATAAAAACAGTGTAATCATCATGCTGAATCTGCTCTTCAAGCTCAGCAATAAAAAAATGTGGCCGACAACGAATCCCCAAACCTGCGTTATACACCAGCTTATGTTGATCTAATAAGGTATTAATTAAGCTATTCTCAAAAGGCTCATAGCTTTCGTCTTGAATCGCCAAGGTTTTATATTCCTGCTCCTCAATATCATCCCAAAGGCCTTCACGCTCGGTTAACCAATCACCCACGTCATCCGTCGTCAACATCGTTTGGAAATCAATTTCCTGCTCCCAACGATACATCTCACGCATTTTCAACAAATACACACACAAGGTGTAATCACCCGCATGACGCGCATCCGCAATATGGCAGTTATGTTGAATAGTCTTAACTAGGTTCTTAATTTCTTGGTTCATATTGTGAGTATACCTATATTGCCACTTCATACAAAAAGGCAGCTAAACACCCTAGACAGAATAGTGGCATAGCAGACTGTTATACACGATAAAGCACACATCCCCCTTTTTTGCTGTTTTTGTATATTAGGCTTTTCCCTGTTATCAAAAGATATACAGCTGCTTTTGTCTTTGATACATTTCTACAACACAAGTACAACATATGATTAGAACTTCAGATTTATAATGCTTTGAAATATTTCTATATATCCATGAAGCAGCCCAACACAGACTTACTTACGGGAACATTACGTTAAAAATAAATTAGAATAGTGGTTAATAAAATGACTTACATTACTTTAACAAAAGAGAATATAAAGTCTGAGCATATTTGCTGTGCATTCTCAGATAAAAAATGCAAAGAAAGCTATGAAGAAAAAAAGAAATGGCTGACAGCAGAATTTACAAATGACTATGTATTTCAAAGGTTAGATGAAAGAGCTAAGGTATTTATCGAATATGGCCCTGCTGAAAAAGCATGGATTCCTGTTTCAGCCCCAAATTATATGATGATTGGATGTTTTTGGGTATCCAGAAAATATAAGAAAAAAGGGCATGGAAAAGCCTTACTAAGTAAGGCAATTCAGGAAGCAAAGAAACAAAAAATGGATGGTTTAGTAACTGTTGTAGGCTCTAAAAAGTTTCACTTTATGAGTGATACAAAATGGTTACTAAGGCAAGGCTTTGAGATTTGTGAAACGATAAACTCGGGTTTTAGTTTAATATCACTGGATTTTAATGACGCAAATCAAAAACCTATTTTTAATGACTCAGTAAGAAGCGGGGAATGCGAAATCAAAAATGGTATTGTTGCCTACTATACAAATCGTTGTCCATATTCTGAATACCATGTTAAAGAGTCACTTGTTGAAACTGCCAAAAAACGAAATTTACCCCTTAAAATTATTAAACTAGACTCAATAAAGAAAGCACAGGCAGCTCCAACTCCAGCAACGATATTTAGCTTGTATCTTAATGGAAAGTTTTTAACGACAGATATTAGTGCTTGCATGGATAGTAGGTTTGACAAGTTACTATAGCAGAGTTTGTTATTCTGCTTTTACAATCTGCCACACCCAAACTAAAAAATACACCTAATAACTATGAGGTAGATGCCCTTTCCTTCATTCTTATCTATAATCGAACTCAATAAATGTAGAGTAAATCTTATGCGAATTCGTATTAAAACAAAATGGAGCAAGGAAGAGCGTGAAGTATCTGTTGAAGATGCCGTTAGTGTTCTTGCTTTTAATAGCTGGAAAATTGGCATGCAAACCCTGCTAGAAATTGAAAATGAAGATTTTCAAATTGATACGCAGATGCAGCGCATTGAGGTGCTTGAAGAAATTATGTCATTTATGGTTCAGGCCTTAGACCGCATCGTGCATGAAACCCTAAATGATGAAGACCGTGGCATCCTAATTAGTATGTATGCTAAAAAACTAGCTGATCATGTGCAAGACAATGCGCGTGATTTTGGCGGCCCTGGAGATTACCGCACACCGTTTATCAACAAGCTTAATAAGCGCTTAGAAGGCTACTCAGATACCAAGTGGGATGATGAAAAAGACCAACCAGCCTTTTCAATGGGACGTGAGTTTGGCACAAACATCGCCGACGTACTTGGCCCGCATGATCGAAAATGGGCCTTGGATTACATCCAGCAAGTATTAATGCCTGAATTTTATGCCTTATTTAAAAAGACAATTAAGTCCGTTGGATTAGTCGAAGATAAAATCAAAGATGTGGATGATTCTGATCTGGATTCAAGACATATAATGCTTCGTGACAAACCAGAATAATATTTCATATGAGTACCTCTAAATAAGATAGAATGAGCCAATGAAAACGCCACAACGCATCCAACCCCTTGTCGAAGATGGTTTAGTCGACGAAGTTCTAAGCCGCCTTATGAGCGGAAAAGAAGCGGATGTTTATGTGGTGCGTTGCGGGCATGATATACGCTGCGCCAAAGTTTATAAGGAAGCCGCTCAACGTAGCTTTAAAAAAGCCGCCCAATACACCGAAGGCCGCAAAGTGCGCAATAGTCGCCGCGCACGCGCCATGGAAAAAGGCTCTAAATTCGGCCGCAAAGAACAAGAAAAAAATTGGCAAAATGCCGAAGTCGACGCACTTTACTTACTCGCTAATGCTGATGTTCGCGTACCCGAACCCTTTGGTTGTTTTGATGGTGTTTTACTCATGGAATTAATCACCGATGAGAATGGCGATGTTGCGCCACGCTTAGGTGATGTCAGCATGACCGAAGAAGAAGCCATTGTTAACCACGCCATTATTATGCAAGACGTTGTACGCATGCTCTGCGCAGGCGTGGTTCACGGCGACCTATCTGAATTTAACGTACTACTTGATGAATATGGCCCCGTCATTATAGACCTACCTCAAGCGGTCAATGCCTCAGCAAACAATAATGCGCAAGCAATGTTAGAGCGCGATATCGAAAACATGACACGCTACTTCGGCCAGTTTGACCCCTATCTAAAAGACACCAAGTTCGGCAAAGAAATTTGGAAACTCTATGAAGATGGCGAATTAAAACCAGACACAATCCTCACCGGCGAGTTTGAAGAAAGCACCACAAAAGCAGACGTTGACGGCGTATTAGTAGAGATTCAAGCCGCGTTTGATGAAGAGCAAAAGCGTGTTGAGAGAATAAAAGAAAGAGAGGCTTAGTGCTATAAAGCACACATCCCCTCTTTTTTAGCGAGCTTACCGTTTTTGTCGTTTAAAATGGATAACTCGTTTATTAGAGCGCAGCCGTCGCCCTTTTTAAATACTAAACCCAACCCACTAGTTGTGCATGCACGCCTGAGTTATTCACTGTGCTCAAAACATCCTGTGATCTTGTTTGATTAGGATCGTAGTCAACGATCATTAAATGGGGTCTTTGCTTTTTAAGACTGGTTGATAAAACGCCATCTAGCGCCCCTACTTTTTGCGATAATTCCTTGCGATTATTTTTGTTTAAATCCTCATTTATATGAACTACTACACCTGCAGTACCTATCATGACACCCTCACTGTTTAGTTATTAGAGATCTTATACATCGTCTCAATTAATAATTGTCAGCGCCATCTTCTCCTCATATAACAAAAATTAGTATAGGCAAAGGATTGCTTAAAAACTAATCAATGTTGGTGATAGTAGGGAATACCAAAGACTTATTAGCTAAATCTAAGTGAGACTAAACCAAGCTCAATTTAAAAGTATATTCACCACAAAAAGGGCAAAAAGGGGGGATGTGTGCTTTATAAGCATAATCCGAGCCTATAAAGCACACATCCCCTGTTTTTGGCACTTTTGTAGATAGAGTAAAAGAAATGAGATTATCGGCGTCCTAAGTTACTGCTGTTATCTAAATGAGACTAAACCAAGCTCAACTTAAACTTTTCCCCATTAAACTCAATCGTATCACCAGAATGAAGCTTCTTTCTTTTTCGTGTTTCTACTTCACCATTTACCAACACCATTCCTTCCGAAATAACAAACTTAGCCTCGCCTCCGCTTGAAACAATGCTTTCAAATTTCAGTAATTTAAACAGCTCTACTGGCTCTTTGTTAATGTCTACTTGCTTCATTTATTTGCTTCTCATCAATTAGGTTCTAGATTAGGTTCTAATAGCTGCGACCATAGCACAAGACGCTCATAATATTGAGAACACCTCAATATTCCCTCATTTTGATATTTGTCATTAAAAACAACATCAAAACCTTGTGCTTATAAGAGGGACGGTGTAAAAGTGAGTGTAGCTTTACCAACAAAGGATACAGAATGTCACGCTTACATCAGTATTTCATGTTCATTATTTTCAGCCTACTCACAGGCCATGCAGTCGCTAGCACCACGCTTGCCGCACCTATTGAAAAAGACCAACTCAAGCAAAGCAATACTGGCGCATACTTAGGCCTAAGCCTTGATCTTTTACCAAGAGAACTGATTGCGCAATTACCCGAAGATGTATTGATAGGCCAAGGTATTTTGCTAAGCGGGTTTATGACTGATTCACCCGCGCCACAACAAGGGTTAAAACTTTACGACATTCTCTTAGAGTTCAATGGCATTCCTTTAAAACACCCTAAACAACTTATCCAATTAGTAAAAAATAATAAGCCAAATCAAAAGGCAAAACTTACCATTGTGAGGCAAGGAAAAATCATCACCCTTCCGATAACGCTAGGTTCTCAAAATTACCCACTCAATAAAGATCAGCTGGATTATCAGTTCGATATGCAAATGCTGGGTTATTCAGGCTATACGATTAAAATGGTTTCAAAAAACTACTTTGAAGCAACCATTCGTTTTCTTGCGCCCGATGGCGTCGTTCGCAGACGATCATTTAAAGGTTATTACAATCAAATCATGCCTGAAATCCAAGCCGCACCCGACCTTACAAAATATGCCAAACAAAAAATCACCAGCATTATCACGACAAAAAAAGAAGATGAAGAAGGCTGGTTTGGTGACTGGATGCCCTTTAGCGATGGTGTTTTTTAACGATAGGAAATATAAATATGATAACGACCCTTATTAGAAAGTTTAAAAGCACAACACTATTGTTAGGAATAATCAGTAGCTTATTCGCTGGCGTTGCAACAGCAGCCGAGTGGAGCTATGCCGATGCCACAGGCCCAGACAAGTGGGCCAGCCTCAGCCCTGATTATGGTTTGTGTGGTAGCGGTAAAAACCAATCGCCGATTGATCTTGATACTAAAAAAATGATAGCGACGCAGATTAGTGGCATCAAATTCAACTATGGAATGATCTCACCAAGTAGCATCACCAACACGGGTAATCTTATCCAAGTTGAGATCAGCGGTGATACTAATATCAAAACAGATGACATTGAGTTTGCGTTAAAACGCTTAGAATTTCATATACCGAGTGAACATACGATTGATGGAAAACACTTTCCTATGGAGCTTCAATTTATCCACAAAAGCAAAGACAATCAAATAGCGATAGTGTCAAGAATGGTCGTCCCCGGAAGACCTGATAGAACTTTACGCAAGCTGTTTGAAAACCTTCCAATGCAGGCGGGACAATCAGAAAGACTACCCGCCAATGCGCTAAGAAGTATTGAAGTAAAAAAGAAATTTGGCAATTATTTTCGTTATAACGGCTCAACAACGACACCGCCCTGCACCGAAGGCGTCCGTTGGTATCTTATGAATCCGCCGATGACATTTTCAAAAGAACAATACAAAAAATTAAAAGCCGCTGTAAAACAAGATAACAACCGACCTATTCAGAAGCTAAACGCACGCGTAATTTAAAATGATGCACTACCGCTACAAGCTGGAGAACGTTATGCTTAAAACATTATTACTAACGGTCACTTTTGCGCTATCAACACAGGCTAGTGCCGCGTATCTTGGCCTTAGGGTGCAAAACCTACCCGAGCACGTCAGAGCGCATATGCCAAGTGATACAGCCAAAAACCAAGGTGTAATTGTTGACTGGCTAGAGGATATTTCACCTGCCGCAGATGATGGCATAAAGCTCTATGACGTATTGCTTAGCTATGATGATCAAGCGATCACAAGCGCGGCGTTATTTAAGCAGAAAGTAGAGCAAGACCAGTCAGGAAAAAAAGCGAATATCAAACTGGTTCGACAAGGACAAGTCATAAACGTAACCGTAATGTTAACTGATCCACCTGCTGAAAAAATGACAACCGCACCAAAACACGCGCTATTATTTCAGCTCAATCCGTCTACTAGGCTCATACAACAAGCCGCTCCTTTGCCCTCTCGACCTCCCGCAAATGCGCCTCTAAATATTGCAGGTAAACCAGCCTATCCGATGCGTAAAAAACCAGAAAAACACGCATGGGGAACGGAGCGTAATATCTGGCCCGACTTTTACACCGATGGTACCAATGAAATCTGGAACAATATGATTAATGCGCCTTTCAAAATGGGCAGAATGCCCGGTGGCTGGCGCGCACCTTCATTATCAATGCCCGACCCTGTAACCATTGGCGATGCCGTCACCAATCAGATGCCACCGGTGGCTGAAGAAATGGGTAATATGATCGATATTCCAGACTAGTTACTTATAAAACATCAATGACATCCAATAGCCAAAAAATACAGTTCTTTCGAGAACGCATACCCTCCTTCGCCTGCAAAGAAGATTGCCACGATTGTTGCGGCCCCGTCACCGCATCCTCGGATGAGGTCGCAAGGCTACCCGTTAAAACTGATAAAGAACACGAAGAAGCACTAGCTGAATTTAACTGTGTTTACCTTGGGGAAAACGGCTGTGAAGTCTACGACGAGCGCCCCTTAATCTGCCGCCTCTTTGGAACCACACCCAGACTACCCTGCCCTAATGGACTAGCCCCAACCGAAATGATCGACCCGACGATTGAAGATCATATTCATAAATTCCATAAGGAAACTCGCCAAGTGCTTCTTTAGGGCACTTCAGCCTATAAAGCACACATCCCCCTTTTTTGGCCTTTTTGTAGATAGGGATATAAAGGCTTGTTTTTAGGGGTTAAATTACAGGCATCCAATATTATTTTATTGGAGACAATATGGCTTAATTAGGTTGACTTTGGATCACAGTCACTTGTTATGTTTTACTTGAATGTTTCTATATAGACTACGGAGTAACGTTTTCTCCTTCTTGTCATTGGTAACCGTTCCTTTCAAAACTATGTAGGCAAGTTCCTTAACTTCTTCTAAGCTCTTATTCCTTGTTTTAATAAACTTTTTAAAATCATACCAGCGTACTCCTTTTTCTTTCAGTGCAATCTGAAAACTATAGTTTCTATCTCCATATATCCTGATTAAATGATGCTTATATGTTGAATAAACAAACCTCTTTCCTTTTTGGGTAAAACCAACACTCCATGTAGAGTTATGTATAAATTTACTAATTTGTTTATATGACTTAAGAACCTCACTACTTAACAGTCTGTCTTTTTGTGTCAAATGCTCTATACAAGTGCTACCAACTATTTTATACCCCCAATTTGGATGATAAGTATGATGTTCATATCGAATACTGTTTCCACAATTAATTCTTTCGCAAAAGCCTGACAAATTACCTAAGTCCTCAATTGATAATAAATACCACCCTTTATCTGGCTCTATTAACTTATGTTCTTTTGCATGGCACCCTTTGCATAAAGTTCTACAGTCACTTAATGAATATTCCCAAGGTGCTTTGTCTTCTATGTATATTTCATGATGGACTTGAAGTACAACTTCAGATTCATTTCTACTACATTGTAAGCATTTATAACTATCTCTTTTTTTTACTCTTTCAGAAAAATCTCTCCATTTCTTTTTCGCCCATAATTTTTTCATATTAAGTTGCCTCGGCTCAAAGTTACTAGCTTATCTATTGGATAATACTGAAAAGCTAAATCTCCCCTTGTTTTTGCTACTTTTGTACGAAGAGAGAGCTTCTTTCTTAATACTTGTACTTTATATGCTTCTAATTACAGACAAAAGAAGAAGAAGCACTGCTTAAGAGTCAGTCCTTGTTCTAAATACTTTGTTATACCTTTTATATTAATACCTCAATACCTTTTCTTTCTACAATATCAAGAAGCTTGCGAGAAGCGCCTGTTGGTTTTTTACTGCCTCCCTCCCACTTTTGTACTGTGGATGGGCTAATGTTGAAAATACTAGCTAAGGCTGATTGGCTTAATTTTAGTTTTTTCCGAATAAAAACTATCTCTTCAGGAGAATACTCCTTAACTTCAGGAAGGCACAATTTCTCAATATTTTTCATAGTAATATCGTCGACTAAACCGCTTTTGTTTAAGTCTTTAATTGTACTTGTAACTGATTCTGCAATTGAATTACTCATAGTTCTGTTACCTCAATAAAGTCACCATTTTTAACGGCTATCTCTAAAGCCTCTGGTGGTAATGCTAGAATAATTTTAGCAAACTCTTTTAAAATTATAAGTTCTTTAGCGCTTATGTTTGATTGGCTATTTTTAGCAAAACCATGGATGAAAATAGCTCTATCATTACTTTTAAAGCAAAGTATGCTTCTTCCACTACCGCTCTTTCCTTGACCATGAAACCTAATGCGCTTTTTAATAAGTGAACTACCAAGGTTAGCTTCGTATGAACCTTCAATCACTTCTTCGATTGCACTAAATAATTCACCTTCTGGAATATTTTGCTTCTTCACCCACTTTGCAAATTTTTTAGTCATTAGCCGTTTCATTTTTATATTATAGCACTAAGTGCTATAGTTTCAAGATAACAGGTTTTAATTTTAATGGCATAACAGCATATTTCAGCATCATGAGAACATTCATATTTTCAACAAAAACAGCAAAAAAGGGGGATGTGTGCTTTAAAAGGCTATATCTAGTCATAAAAGCACACATCCCCCTTTTATGCCCTTTTTGATTTAACCACTTCATACTGACGTAGGCTAGTATCCACACCTGAAACTTGTGTTAGTGCGTAAATGGATTGCGGTCTGCACCGCAATGTACAAGTATAGCTTTACTAAACGAGAAAGGATTTTTAACGCGGAGGACACAGAGTTTTTCGCAGAGAACCGCAGAGAACCGCAGAGAAAGATTAAAGTGCTTTTCCTCTGTGGTTCTCTGCGTAGTCTTTTCTCCGCGTCCTTTGCGTTAGGAAAATACTAAATCTTTACGGTTAACTCGATTATTAGAGTTTAACGGCAATACCTAAGCATTACTTTATTAAACTGATTGGCATATTTTCGTATTGCTACGCGGTATTTTAAATGCGTTTCACCGTAAATCGTATCTCCTAAGCCTGTTATTTGTCGTATTGAGCAGCTTGTATTGTTAGCGAGTTGGGCCTCGCTTAAGCCGGGTGCTTTTGTTATTCCTCCACGGCCTGACTGATAAACCCAGAGATAGGTTTTGCCTTTTGCTGCTTCATTGTGTGCATCGTTCACGGGGTTTTTACGTTTTAATGCCGACAATTTTTGTGCATATTCTGCTTCTCGTTTTTGTTTAATGTTCCCTATGGAATAGCTTGGTGGCGTGTAATTTGATGGTATATTTATGTGCGGCTTTGAAGCCGTTGCAGGTGGCACTTCGGTGCATGCTGGCAGGGCAATGCTAATCAGAATATAGCTTGATAGTTGTTTTATTTTCTTCATCTTTTTCTTCATGACTTTCTTCATGTTTTTCTTCATATTGATTAGCCTCTTTCTAAAAAGTCGAACAATAAAGAGAGGCAAGAGTATATAGAATAAAGCGCCGCCGCCCTCCCCGTCATTAGCCCCTCCTGTGTCTCTGTTTGATACTTTCAAGCGCCCTGATGAGAGTTTAAAAAATGTATGATCCGCGCAGGAGACCATTATTCTTGCGTTGTTTATTGGCGTGATGCTTTCAGGAATAAGCACCAACTCATCACCATCGTTCTGACTGGTGTTAATGATGACGTTAGTGCCGTTTGATTGAATCAAAGAAATTTCTATATTCTGGCAATTTATGGGCGCTATATTGGTGCCTGCCACTCTCCAACTAACGCGGGTAGTATCGCCTGCAAATAGTGTTTCAGCATTTTTATGTGAGCTGACTTGAAATAAGTCTCCCGTTGATACGAATCGTTTTGTTATTTCATCAAACGCTATTCCACCCTTGCTATCGCGTGCTGTGATTACAAATTTTACGAGGCGAGCATTCGCAATATAGGGTTCGCCATCACTGAGCGTGTTATTAAATAAATCACTCAAACGAGGGATGTAACGGGTTGAAGAAGTACTCGCAGGGCGGCTTCTAAACAGCGCATTATCGCCGGCATCTATATCTAGGTTTGTCGATTTTCCTGCATCAATTTGCTCCCACGTATAGCTCAGAGCATCGCCGTCTGGGTCGGATGCAGTCGCCTTTAGCATAAAAGGGGTAAGCACGGGCATGGTAGAGTTTTCGCCTGCATCGACGATAGGATTTTGATTGGTTTGGCCTTGTCTTGAGCCACATTGGTTATTGCTGTTGTGACGAATATTATTGGATATTTGTGCAATGCTTCGCGCGTGAAACTGAGGGTCGGCATGCGCTTGAAGATTATTACTTCCGCAAACGCCAGCATACGACATAATGGTGCTGCCACTTCCTGGCTCTACTGCCGTTGTTTGCTCACGTTGGTTACCAACGCCGCACTGGCTGTTAAACGTATGCGTTGCGCCGAGTTGATGACCCAATTCATGAGCAACATAATCGACGTTAAACGCATCGCTCTCAGGATTAGGAACGCCCGTAACACCTGCGGCCTTTAATAAGGGATTACAAACCGAATCAAGTGCGGCTAAGCCACCCACAATTCCAGCCCCAAAAAGATGCCCAATATCATATAAAGATTTGCTTAGGTTCCCCTCATCACTTAGGTTCAGGAGGTTTTCTTCTAACATCGCATCAATATCATTTTTGGTATAGGGGTCGGTATCTGGGTTGATGTAGATAATATCGGTTTGTTGCACAATAAGGATAAACTCAACACCCAAGTCTTGCTCATAAATACCATTTACGCGGTTGATTGTAGTGACAATAGCGCTCAAGGCATCGGCCTTTGATCCTCCGTGATACTGCGTATATTCGCCTGTTGCGGCTACAGCCAAGCGATAGATAATTTTCTGTGGCGCGGGCCTTGCTAATGTTCGATTGAGTGAATCTAAAGATAATGACGACGGCGATAACGATGACGATAACAAGGGCGATGAAGCTAGTTTATTGACACCACAGCTAAAGTTGTTTTTAAACTGCGCATGATTACTGCGTTTACTAAAGCTTAAATATTGTTGCTTATTATAATCTTGTGAAGCGCTGGTTTTATCTGGCTCGATATAAACAGTATCGCCATCTGGCATGATTAACATGGCATGAAAGCCCTGCTTGGTTAAATCAATGCGGCCGTGAATCGTTGCGTTATCCTTTCCTATAACTTTCCATGTTTTAATTTCAGGAAATTGTTCGGCAAGCTCTGGAGGCAAAACCGTTGTAGGTGTTGCTATTAAGCTTACTTCTCCTCCTTGCGGCAGTGGTAGCGATAATGGGAGGCTTATGCTTTGAGAGGCTTTATCTTGTCGCGTTTTAGCTGAGGGAATTAGCGTCTGTTGAAGTGCTTCTTTATTTAAGGATAGAGTTCTCGCGTTTATATGAGACGCTGTATTTGTTAAGTCAATATTGGACCATAGTGGCTCTGCTCTAACTGGCAGTGCCATAATGCTACTCATGATTAGAATAGCCATAATCGCCACACTGAACCGTGACTTATTCTTGAGCAGGTTAATTGTTATTAGCATTTTTGTTGACCTTTAAGCGATAAAACCAGCGACAAAACTAGCGCTAGAGCAACCTAACAAAGAATAACAAAAACACCATAAAAGGGGGATGTGTGCTTTATAGCAGCATTACAGATAGCGGGTTACTCTTCTTCTTACATATAAAGAAAGTAGCACAAAATACATCAATAAACCGATTGTTCCACCTCCTGTGTTAAAACTATTATTTGCTTCGTCATTATCATTATCGCCACCAGAAGACCCTGCCGTTCTATCTTCTATCTGCGGCTCTAGCTGATCAGCATCATCCTTAAACTGAGAAAAGTCATCACCTTTTTCAGTAATTTTAAAGTTGCGATATGAGACAGCAAAAAAGACGTTGTTGCTACATGCTATTTTAAAACGACTGTCTCTGCTAAGCGCTGATTCAGCAGGAATGGTAATCCAAGTTTCACCCGTATTAGGGACATTTTTGGCAAGCTCCACATCAAAATCATAGCCGCCATTGGTTGAAAGTGAAATATTTACGGCATCACAATTAATCGGCGCTTTATCCGTGTTCGCCACATTCCACAGAATTTTATGGCTCTCTCCACGATCATAGTTCGCGCGCGGTAAGTTTAATGCAAAGCGGCTTCCCGTTCTTACCACTTGAATTGATACATCATCGCTTTGTGCCGCATTATAGCCATCTTGAACCACTAAACTAAAATTCAACTTGCGTTGTAGAATCGGCAACGCTTCGCCTTTTGATGCAGAATGATTAAGAATATCTCTAATCGGCGGAAAGCTTCGCTCGCGGGAGCTATTCGCCATGTGCGCACGAAACAATGCGTTATTTCCTGTGTCACGATTACTTAATGAGCGCTCCCCTGAATCTATTTGCTCCCATGCATACACTAACTGATCTCCATCCGAATCTTCCGCCGTTCCTGATAACGTAAAGGGCGTATTAGCGGGTATTGTGTAGTCATTTCCTGCATGTACATTAGGCGGTGAATTTTGGGCTTGCTTGCGAATACCGCAGCGGTTTCCTCTGTCGTGAGAGGTAAAGTCACGTATTTGATTAATACTACCAATATGTAGCATTGCATCAGAGTGCGATTGGATATTATCTACGCCACAATAGCCTGCATAAGACATGATGGTTGAGCCACTTCCGGGTTCAAAGGCTGTTCTGCCTTCGCGTGTGCCTCCAGAGCATAAACCTTCTACACCATTAAAAGTATGCGTAGCACCAAGTTGATGCCCCATTTCATGGGCAACAAAATCTAGATTAAAAGCGTCATTCACAGGGCTAGAAACACCTGAGATGCCTTTTGCTTTTCTACCGTTACCGCACACACTGGCAATTTCAGCAAGACCACCGCCCTTAGTAGTAAACAAATGCCCTAAGTCATAATGACTTGCGCCGATAATGGAATCGATAGTGCGCTGATTTTGTGCAATTAAACCCGACTGGCTTCTAGAGTTGTAAGGGTCAGATTGGGCATCGCTAAAGATAATCAAATCATTGTTTTCAACCAGCTCTAAATGAATACCAAGGTCATATTCATAGACTTGATTGACTCGATTTATTGTCGTAACAATCGCTGCTAAAGCGCCTTCAACCGTACCACCATTTTTAGCAACATATTCGCCTGTTGCCGCAATGGCCACCTTATAGGTCAGCAGGCTTTCAACGGTTCTATTGGCTAAGTTTTGTTTAGAAGAAGATATTGTTTTTGATAAAGCTGACTCTACTTTTACACCACAGGAAAAAGTCGCTTCGCTAGCATCCTTTAAATCTCGTATTTGATCTTGCTTACGATAGCTGACATAGCGACGTTTATTTGTATAAGCATCTAAAGAACCCGCAGGATCAATAAATAAGGTTTCTCCTTTACGCGTTTGAAGCATCGCATGAAAACCATTCGGCGTAATATCTAAGCGCCCACCCAGAAGGTAATCATCGGGCATAACACGGTAGACATTTATGCTTTTATATTTATTGGCTAACTTTTCAGGGAGAATATTCTCGTTAGTAATACTAAGCGATAACATTGAGCCGTTTGGCAATGGTAATGACAGTTGCTTTACCGTTGGCTTAATTGTTTTTTTCGCCTTTTTATTAGATGAACTAGCCAAAATATCTTTCATTGTCTGCTCGTTTAATACGAGGCTTCTGGCTTTTTGATAGCTTGTTTTAACTGTCGCTTGCTTTGAGTCTTTAACGATAAATGACTCATCCTCTTCCCAAGGGCTAAGATCAGCAACCGCAAAAGTACTCAGCAATAAGCTGCATAAAAATACAATTTTTTTACTAAAATCCATTTCCAATAACACTCATCATCCTAATTTGATGGCTGTTATCCTTGATTAATCATGATAATAAATGAATCCAATTTCTACTAAAACACACCGTTTTTAAGACTACGAACGTCATCACTCTTTTATCTCTCGATAATAACCGCTAGTCTTATCCCTTTAAAAAATGAATAAAAAGGTCTCTTTCGTGTGGCAAGCAGAATTTAAGCTCTACCTTTATCCCAATAAGATAGATTACAAACTTGATGCAACAGCATTAATCTCGCTGTTGAAAAATGAAAAATTTATTGAAAATAAACTCTCGGATACTCGTTACTCAACAGGTGATAAGTTCGTATCGTTACTCACTTTTATGGGGTGTTCTCCCGACATTGAATTAGAACCGCAAGCAAACTCGCCCTATTGCTATATTGAAATAGAAACGAGCGACAAACCTCAATTTATATCTGGCGCTAACATAAAAAAAGCCCGCTGCCCTCACTGCAAACAAGACATTGACCAACCCAAGCAATGCCAACACTGTAAAGAAAATCTCGACCCAGCGAAGCTCAATTGGCGCAAGACAGCATTTATTGCAAGCAGCTGGATAAGCATTGGAAATATCTACGAATTAGAAGCCATTCCAAATGATCAATTCCTTGACACACTCGCCAAAGAAACTGGTGTAAAGTGGAAGCCTGCTTATATCCGCAAGGCGACTTAAGGGTTCGCGCCTAGGATATGAGCATTAGAGACTTACAGAACTTCATGGTACTTGATCAGGACTTCCTTAAAAATGGCGACTAAACACGAAATTATTGGCGAAGAATGGAAAGAGCGCGCTCCTGAACTTGCCGAGTGGGCGATGGAGCATCTGGTTAATCGTAAAGATGTTTGGGGCCAATACTCCGTTCTTTCACCCAGCGAACGCATAAAAGAAGGCCGTGATTACAAAGCCATGACCCTGCCCCGCAAAGATATGCGCGGTGAAGATATGGTAACGCTGGATAAAATCACACGCCACTTTGCTAGCCGCCATCATCACAAACCCCAAATAATTGGTCTGCATGAAAAATCAAAAGAGACGACCAGCAAATGGCTCGGCATTGATATTGATTGCCATGATAGTGACTCAGTCGCGGCTGAAGACCACGCACGCCGCAACCTAAATGGCGCACTTAAATGGTGGCGCGACCTTCAAAAGATGGGTTACGACCCTTTACTCATTGATTCAAACGGTGCGGGAGGCTATCACCTTTGGGTGCTTTTTAAAGACCCTGCTCCCACCGAAGATGTTTATATGATGGCAAAAAATATCGTAACGCAATGGGAAAGTAATAATCTAGATGAAGAGCCTGAAACCTTCCCCAAAAAGGTCAAAGAAGGTAGTTTAGGCTCATGGTTTCGACTACCCGGCTTACACCACACTCGCGAACATTATGGCAAAATCTGGAGTGGGGATGATTGGCTAGAAGACCCATGGTTAGATGGCCATGCGGCAATTGATGCCATGCTCAGTGTTATGCCTGGCCCGCCACCGCCAAAGACAAAAGAGCAAGATCGCACGCCACGTAAAACAAGGCGCACCACCTTAAAAGAAGAACCCGTAAAATCAAAAAAAGCCAGTGCTCGTAAAAACCGTTTTAAGAGCACCGGCAAATCCACCATCTGCCTTGATCTTGATGGTGTACTCGCTGATCGCACCTATACCAAAGGTAAAACCGATATTGGAGAACCCATTGACGGCGCTGTTGACTTCACCCATGAACTGGCTGAATTCTCTAAAATTCTTATTCTCACCTCTCGCTTTTCAGAAATAAAATCACAGCAAGACATTGAGAAAATGGAGCAATCGATCCGTACATGGTTAGATAAACACAAATTTAGCTATGATAATATTTGGACAAAATCAGCCAAGCCACCTGCACAGGCTTACATTGATGATCACGGGGTGTATTGCTGCCCAAAGAAAGAAGGCATCGGAGCCTTTAAAACAGCGCTGGTTTCTACAAAATATCTATTAAAAATTAAAGACTAAAACTAAACAAGTAAAATAAAGAACTAGCATCATGTTTAAAAGTGTCCTCCATCTTCTCTCTCCTTTTTCCCTAAAGCTCAGCGTAATATTAGCCTCTCTTCTTCTCTTGGCTTTTGCTACTCTGTTTTATTATGGCTGCGCTATAAACTATGAAGACTTAAGGGCTAAGGTTATTGATTTAAATGAGAGCATAGAAAAGAAAGATAGCTTTATACTTGATCAGAATAAAGGCTTAACAATGGAGCA
>JAUTBZ010194199.1:0-21890 GCA_032361785.1 Lepetodrilus galriftensis | reverse complement strand
GTGTAACTACTTTTGATGTTATTGACACTAGCCCGCCGGGCTGGTGGTTGTAAATTATTATTCGCCCGGTAGTAATTTCACTCGCCTCGGGCGTACGGGCGAGCGTTAATTTCCACCCCTGCAGTTAGGCAAATTCTTAGTACTTACGAACTTCTTAGGACTTACGAAGTTTCGAGAATACGGACCCAGGTGTAAAGTGTGCCACGACTTGTGAATGCATATTTTGCTTCAACAGATATTTTTTTTTCCGTCGTCTTTCTCGCTCCTGATGTAAATTTTAGCGCAACATTTTCGACTCTGATTCAAAGGCTATTAATTATAAAGAAAAAGGTATAAAGACAAATTAAAATAACCAATATTGACTGGATGAATGCAAATTATAGCAATGTGAAACATGCACCCATAGAAAAATTGTAAGTAATATTATATGGGGGGGGGGGGGGTGAAGCGTATGTCCATCAAAAATGATGATGGGGGCGAAAACATACCTTTATAAACATTTTTGGGGTGAAATATACTTTTTTTTAAATGTTTGGTTCAAAATTATACATCGCAACATGTTGCCAAGATTGTTGATAGTGTAGACAGGACCTAAATTCATGTATCGTAACATGTTGCTGAAATGTTGATAGTGTAGATGCTAATATTGATATAATTGCAATCTGTAAAATTACATGCAGGTATAGAATGGAACAAAGGGGAAGGGTTATGTGGGGAAATTGTACCAATGAGATTAGCCAATGTGATACAGATTTGTTGCTATATTTCCATTCCATTTCTGTTGTAGGAAGGGAAGCATGCACAGAGGTGATGTAAATGAAGCCCTAAAAAAGCAACATGCAGCTAATGGAGGCGACGTGCCTGCCACTACATCAGCAGCAGTAGCACCAGCAGTGTCGCAGCAGACCGTGACCGTCTCTGCTAGTTCTTTGCCTCAAGCTCAGTATGCTTTGGCTACACAGCTCCAAGCTTTGGCTGGACAGTCGGCACCCGCCACTATTGGTAGGTTTTTGTGTTTATTTCTCTTCACGTTTAAGCACTTGCATAACTTTTAGATGATGTAGCGCAAAAGCTCAATAAGAAGTTTTAACAACCACTTTTTCTCTACAGGTTTGGTCCATAGTGTGCGGGGACCAATCACTGCAGCCTTCACCTTGACTGCTCAAGCTGCACCCTCGACCGGAGGTCAACATCCGACCATCGCAGTCACCCAGGCAACACAGCGACTGTTCAGTCCTGTCCAGAGTCTGGTAACTGGTGCTTCCACGACCTACCAAGCTCGGACTATAAATGTTCTGCATAGGCAGCTCAGTGGACAGGGTAGGTGCACTAGTGTATTGTTCAGAAGAAAACTTTGAATTCTTATTTACTTTATGCTAGTATAAAATTATTATTTTTACTTTATGCTATCTGTAGATCTGTACCGTCGCAAATGGGTGAACGATTCCCGCAGCGACGTTAAACTCCATATTCACTCACTCACTGTAGATCTGTAATTTTTCATACATTGTGTTTCTTCATATCGTTACTTTAGTCGTTGCTGTTTTTCGTGTTGGAAAAGATTTTCAGTAATGCTCACGGTTATTTCTATTTGTAATGTGTTTTCTTTTCCCTCCAGGAATCGTCGGTCTCTCGGCTGTCCCTGCCCAGGTTCTGCCTGCGAATATTTCTGCCTCTCTAGCACAGCCTGGTATCGCTGTGGTGAGCTCGTCTCCCACCACACAGCAGGTCCAGCGTGCTCTGTCCTTCACTCCTGTGACTGTCAGTGCTACCGGTGGCACCATCCACCACCATGGTCAAAGCCCCACTCGGGGGACCCCACCCACCTCCAACCTCCCTCACAACATAATAAGCATGAACGCTAACCAAGCTGCACATATCGTGCAGCGTAAAAGCAGCCAAGGAGCTGCTGCAACTAGTCCTGTGGCGGGACGAATCAATTTACTTGACGCGAGACAGATACTGACGCCACCACCAAGCCATGTGTCGGCAACTGTTGCAAGACAGGTTCAGAACTCTGGCCAGCCGCCCAAGAAGAAGGCCAAGCTGGAAGAGCGGTTACCTGCCACTGCAGAGATTGCTGCCAACAGAAAACTGATACTTGATGTCAAGTATAAGGAAAAGATGGAAATCAAAGAAAACTATGTCGAACATCTTACCGAACTATTTTTCCTTCAGCATGGAAGGAATATGATGGACTATTTAGCTTGGAAAAAAAGACCTACACCTCAGCTAGTGACATTTTTGAAAGCGAATGCACTGGATAGTGATGATGAAGAGGAACACTTGCAAGAGAAGCGAATTAATGATGAGGTATACACATCAATCGTGTGTAGTGAGGTAGTATTTA
This sequence comes from Lepetodrilus galriftensis, assembly GCA_032361785.1. Classification (NCBI taxonomy): domain Eukaryota; kingdom Metazoa; phylum Mollusca; class Gastropoda; order Lepetellida; family Lepetodrilidae; genus Lepetodrilus; species Lepetodrilus galriftensis. The sequence continues at coordinate 19,540 of JAUTBZ010194199.1, read as the reverse complement.
TATAGCTGACATTTAAATAGTTATTAATTTTCATCTTAATTAAATTGATTCTCAAGTATAACTAAAATAACGTAGAAATTTATGGTTAAGTGGCAAAAGATAATAACCATCTATGTTCTAAAAGCAGAACTGATCGTCAAGTTTTGTTAATAGTGCATAATAACTACTCTTTATTTGCGTACATCAGTCGTGTGTCATTTCTGATCTGTGCAGCGACCTTAACTCCATTGATGTGTCTTGTCACCTGATCATTGTAGGTTCTTGCGTCGAATCTCCACAAGATACCGTAATTACTCTAATTATTCAAACCCTCTAATAGTTCGAACACCTAAATTAATTGCTGAAAATATTTTGTTTCCAACCCTAAATATACGAACATGATCATTTTTTTTTAAATCGTGATCGTAATCCTTGAAAAGATAGTAGTCTTTTATTTTTTGGACACAAGTACACAAATTGTCCCAAAATATTCGAATATTTGAATATTTTCAATTTTCATATTTTTCTAATACAATCAAACAACCCCAAATTTTATTATTTTCTCCTGTTCGATTAATTAGAGTAATTACGATAAATAACGGTGCTGTTGAATCGTTGCAAGGACTTTATAAAAAGCAACTTTAAAAAGGAAAGCCTCTTTATTTCAATGGTTGTTGTAGCTGGGTTTCCTTTGCAGGTGAAGGTACTGACGAGTGCAGGGAGCGATGTTCCCCTGGCAACTCCTATTGCTATCTCGACCACACTCCCTCCGTCTGTGTCGGCACTGAGCCAACAAGGTATTAAAGTCTTTGCAGACCCTTCCCAGAACACTAACATGAACCCCGGTAGTTTGGACAACTTCAACATTCAGGACTTCCTCAGACAGCTAACTGCGTATGCAAAGGGTATTCGGGAATTTTTTCTTCAAACATGATTTGCATGATAGCTGAATATAGTGTATTTGTCCTGGTGTTAGCTGTGAAAATAATTAAAGTTGGTGCTTGAAATTGTACTAAAATGTCAAGTTAATTTTGTCAGTGTTGCATGTCCCAATGGCACTAAATGGAGCTGCTAAACTGTCTTTGGTTTATTGGGACAATGCACACCAGGAACTTTCGTTTAAGTTTATCTTTTTCCTGCCTTTGCATTATCTACACTGCTTATCAAAATGTTAATCAAATTTATTATTGAATTTCCGCTTTTAAATACGCTTTAGTTGTTACAGCATGTTGTCCTAAGTTGCAGATGTTCAAACTATGGGGCACCAATGTGATGGCATTATGCTTGCAAACCATTTGATGTGCTTTTTGTCTGGCAAGCTGTTTGCTTACTATCACAAGTTTCATTCTTTCCCTCTTCATTTTCATTCTTTCTTGGTGTCGATTCTCTTTTGTTGCGGATTTAATGTAAGCACATGGGTATGGTGCTAGACGGCATGGTTTTCAGACTAGGTTTGTCATTTGTTGTCATTAACAGTATTTTCTGTTTTGCTTTGGTTCAGAATTTACATTGTTCGATGTTTTAACAAGTGCAGACATTTGTAGGCCATGCGTTGTGGCAATTGTTTGGCATAGACGGTTCCATGGATTGTGATTATAATTTCTATAACATTTATTACTTTGTAACAATACAGTAGTTTTATTTTAACAGTTGTACTTGTACATAGATTATTGATCATTGTATAACTCTATTAATTGGAGTAGATCTAGACTAGATGAAAGTTTCAATGTAGAATATTGGTTGGTAAAAGTGTTCATGGTTTAATGGTAACGGCTTTTCTACACCCATCTTTCTCTTGTACCCACTTTGGATTTGTTTCCTGGCTTTGAGCACAGCTTGCACATGTCGTCCTTTTGCTCTCCAGGGACCGACAGCAAGCTGGGCCATGGGAGACAAGCCACTAATCTCCTTGCTCGCACTCAGTCTCCTGCACCTTGTATTGCAGGTAAACACTACTTCACCTGTTGTGGAAACAATTTCTCATTGACTTCTCCTTTTCCCTAACATCTTTTCCTAATACCTGTGGCTTACAACATTTATGGGAAGTGAGCAAGCCATAAGATGCTGTAACTTCTTAACCCATTGGTTGGTCATTCTATGGTTTGCACACATCTTTGAATGGAAATGTGTATTTCAAATTATGGTTTGTTCTTTCAGCGCTCATTGTCGCTAATGGGTGAAAGATTCCTGCAGGGACGTTAAACTCCATAATCACTCGCTCTTTCAGCGCTCATTGTATTTTAAATTGAAAGTCTATGTGTTTGATGTATCGCATACTTCTACATCCGATGCTTAAACGATTATCGTTTATTAATTGGTGTACTATCACACATCTGCACATATTTACATCCCACTGCCAATGCCACAACTTTCAGCGGTCCCTGGAACTGTAGTGAGCACACTGGGCGGGCCTGGTACAGCGACGGCAGCAGTTCCTCACAGTGGCACTGCCAACACTACCACCCTGTCCACCACTAACATGGCCACGTCACAGCTACAGATGCAGCTCACCAAGAGTCTGCCGGAGAAGCAGCCATACATCCAAACAACACAGGCCATCAAGACGCCCATAGCATCAGCGTGAGTACGCCCTTCTGTAGATTAGCAAACTGACAAGTTGCGATAATAGTGAAAGAATCTAGAAAGCGACTCCAAATCCCATTAACAATAAATAAATAAAATAAGCAAGATTACCCAAATTGAAATTGACAACATCCATACTCGACAGTCTCTGCAGTCGACATTCAGTGAAAACATTGTTATTGAATTGAGATGCATGACCGTCATTGTTGGGATGATGTAACTTGACCAGTGTTGTATGGGTTCATGTTACAGAGGCCACACTAACGCAGCACCTGTGAAACTCCCCAAGTCGCCTACGTCTCCTCGACTCCACACCAGACAGCAGTCGATATCTGCTGTTTACGACAGTGCCATAGGGTCACAGGAGGCCATTGTTGAACGGGCAAAACAGGTAAGCAACGTCAAACATTTCCAGTAGAACATGTTCTGTATTTAATGATAAATGTTGTCGTTTCAATGTTTTCAATGTCAGCCACCTCATTGTGGAGTATGTTTTGTTTCTGCTTCCAATTATCTGGTGGTATATGAATTTGGCAATCAGTAAGCGTCCTTGGTAATGTATATTCCCAGGGCAAGATGGATTCCTACAATAATGTGACAACTTGCAGATTATGTGCACGACGCAGCAGAATTATTGCATCTTGATTTGTATTTTCTAGGAAGCACAAGTGGTCCAAAGGGTTTCTGAACTGAGAAAGGATGGAATGTGGTCAGCAAGGCGCCTGCCAAAAGTACAAGAGCCGCCGCGAAATAAGGCTCACTGGGATTACCTCCTGGAAGAAATGACGTGGCTGGCTGCAGACTTCATCCAGGAGCGCAAGTGGAAGAAAGCTTGTGGTAGAAAGGTAAGAATACCATTGTTGGTTAACGATCTACTCGATAAATTGATGTTCCGAGACTGAAAAACCTATTTGATTGCTGTCAATTGGGCTACTTGCGTCTCGTAAAGAAAATACAGACATAATAATACTGGTCATACTTGTATGTGTCTGGTTACCCCGTCTGCAACACTGGCATGGTAGTTTCAACATATTCAGTTTTGAATGATATTTACATTTTTCAACATATCATTTATTACCTGTTTACAGATTGCTCGTTTGGTGCTGAAGTATCACCAAGATTTAGAACAGAAGGAGATCCGAGCTGAGAAGGAAGAAGCACAGAAATTGAAGAGAATTGCTGGACAGATGTCCAAGTGTGTTAAGGAGTTCTGGTCCAATATTGAAAAGGTAAGTCTTGTCTAAGCAGTATCCATTCCTAAAGACTTTCGTCGCTCCTAAAGACTTTGAATGTTTATTATTCATGGGAATCTAGTAATCATGTATAGAAAGATTATCAATCTTATGAGGGGAGAAACAAGGTGGAACCTATTGGATATGCTACCATAATCACATATATCTATATTTGTTGCTATTATTGCATAAAATTGGGAATATTTTTCAGGTAGTGCAATATAAACAACAAAGTCGACTTGAAGAAAAACGACGAAAAGCATTGGATGTTCATTTGAACTTCATCGTGGACCAGACTGAGAAGTACTCAACGTGGCTGACAGAGGGTCTACAGACTGCCAGCAGTGCAGCCGGGTCATCGGTAGCAACATCGCCAGAACATTCCACTGAAGGTGCCGATGGTACGTATCATTCTTGTTTCTTGTCCCTCATGCATTACTGATCACCGATTAGTTGTTGGTAAACTCTAGACGATTGCCCAGTGGATGTAACTTTTGTATTGTTGCAACATTGTTGGAAGTGATATTGCCAGACCTCACTTGAGTTTATTCCAGAAAGATCTTGATAAGCAAATCTGAGACAGAAGTCGCCAGCCTCTCTATATGATCGGCATGGTGCTAAATGTCTCAACAATAAACTCCCAGATGTCGATGTTCGTCACTCCACATAGTGATCAGATCAGTAGTCGTTTGGAACATTCTGTGGTTTTATTTTTAATACGGTAGTGTTTATGAATAATGAACTTGTAAAATATTAGTTTTCAAGACCTGAGTATTTTCTTTTCAGTTGAGTTTGAACCCCATGGATCAGCAAGTGATGATGAAGAAACCATAGAGAATGAAGAGAAAGAAGCTGGCAATGATGCAGTGAGTATGATTGTGTATAATACTCTTTCCCATAGTATTATTTAATACTTGTTGGACTTTACATATCACAGCCCGAGGCAGAAGTCGCCATTCTGTTCATTTGACAGGCATGGTGCTAATTGTCTCGAAAATTAATATCCAACTGTCGATGTTCATCACTGCACATAGTGATCGGATTAGTAGTCTTTTGGGACACTGTTTGACCAATGATTTCTAATTTAAAATTAACATGCCTACTTGTTTGCTTGACAAGACATTATCTATTTATTGTACAGCATTTATTCCACAATTGACCTAAAATCGCACAATTCATGAAAAATTGCACAATTTGGAAATTTACAAGTTACAAAATAATTTGATCTGAATTTCCCTGAAGAATGATGAAGTTATTTTGATATTAAAATAGCTTTTACCTAATAAATATTGATGTTCAGTCCATCTAAGTTCAATTTTGATAGAAATCGGCTGTATGATCTAACATGGTTTGAAGTATTCAAATAGAAAATATAGCTAGAATTGTTTTTATTACTGTAGCTGTTGAAACAATAGAAATCCGAGGCAGAAGTCGCCATCTTGCTCTATAACAGGCATGGTGCTAATTGTCTCGAAAATTAATATCCAACTGTCGATGTTCATCACTGCACATAGTGATTGGATTAGTAGTCTTTTGGGACATGTCAATGACTTTCTGGAGGAGTATTGGTCAACTATTAGAAACTTTATATGCTCCAATAATAATAATAATAATTGTGCTTTTCAGGAGGAAGAAATGAAAGAGCTTGAAGAATTGAAGAAGGAAAGTGAATTACCTATTGACGAGTTGATCAAGTCATTACCACAGGAAGTGCTAGAAACACCTGCTAGTATTGACGATGAAAGTGCTAAGAAATCCAAACCAGAAAAGGTATGAATATATTTTGACACTCTGCCCTCAACAAATGTGTTTTTTCTTAAAACGTCAAAATTATCAAGGATATAATACTGCACATAGATGATATAGAAAATGCTTTGTCAAACCAGAATAATTTGTTCACATACGATGTAGTCATTTCAGAAGTTGAGGATATTTAAGCTCACTAATGTGGACTGTTTGGTTTCAGGCTAGCGATGACGAGTTCACAGCTAATGAAGATGTAGAAGACTTGGAAGAATCAATAGCTGAACAGGAGAAGCATGAAAAGAAAAATTACAAACAAGAACTCAAAGATCTGGAAGATGAAGGTAAGTAATTCTGTCGCTACACAATGATAGACCAAGAGCCATATACTGTATTAGGTCACTATGTATTTAGACAGAAAAGCAATTGTTTTATTCCTATCTATTATATCATCTCTAAATCCAAATTAAATCATGTAAAGACAAATGCGGGCAATTTTGATCGTTTTGGCATCCCCAGCTACTTGTTTAGACCTCGTGTATACAGAAAGATAATTTGTCTACTGGCGTATTTTTCTTTTCTCCATGCTTAACTTGATATTTCTTACAGGCGAGATGTCAATGGAGGATCTGGTAAAAAAATACTCTGGTGCCTACGACAGTGACTTCGACATGCCTGAGGAAAGTTCAGAGGAAGAAACATCGGAAGATGATTCAGATGATGGTATGTTGACGGAACTAAATAAATAAATTCTTCATTGGTCAGTTACCGAGGTCTTTCTGTACAGACTGTGCCTTTAAAACCTGACCAAATATTAAATCATTGTGCTTTGAGGTGATTTTCCCTTGATTATTAAATTGAAGCGTTGATGATACATACATTGAAAGTGTCTTGTGTGCAGTAGTGTTGAAAATCACATTTTTATTTAAATTGTTAAATATAGGAGTATATCCTGGTTTTCAGACATAGATGTACAAAGTGATGAAGATGAAACAACTGAAGAGGAGGAAGAAAGTGAAGAGGAGGAATCCAAACAGGACGATGCAGGTTTAGAAGAGCTGATGAAGCCTCAAGAAATTGCTCAGAAAACCTCTGCTAGTGTACGTATTTTATAGCTTTGTCACTTTTTTTTGTGGACATAGTTGTTATAATCAGTTATCATAAAATTGCTGAAATACTGGTGAAAAACTATTGTTTTTATTTATTTTTACTTGTATTTTGAAATTGGTTCTCCTGCACTTCCCTTAGCTCACAAACCACATTAGCAACTGTTGCCATTTGTGGATATTTTTTCTGGGATAGATAAATGTCTGTCTAAACATTGGATGGCATGTCTATCATGCATTCAACACCTGGTACAGACAACATGTAACCATGTTCGACAATAGAAAAGCTAATGTTTTACTTCACTACATCATCCATGATTGTACTTCAACCTTGTGATTTGTACAATGTTTTAATCTTTTCATCAAGTATTATTTTTGCAATACGGTTTTCCTAAATGATTACCTTGCACTTTGAAAAAATACAGAGAAGTAGTATGTTGAGTAATATATACATTTGGTAATATCATACTAGTATCTTGTAATGTCTTTGTATATGGTCAATATATGGAATGGTTGATCTTTTACTGCATCTATAAATGATTTGTTTTACTAATATAATAATAGCATTGATAGGATTTGTTTTTTTTTGTATTTCTAATACCTAATATTACATTTTGCATATCAAATGTTAGCGGTATCTTATTTTTAGTTGTATTTTGAAATTGCTTCTCCTGCACTTCCCTTAGCTCACAAACCACATTAGCAACTATTGCTATTTGTGGATATTTTTTCTGGGATAGATAAATGTCTGTCTAAACATTGGATGGCATGTCCATCATGCATTCAACACCTGGTACAGACAACATGTAACCATGTTCGACAAGAGAAAAGCTAATGTTTTATTTCACTACATCATCCATGATTGTATTCAACTTTGTGATTTGTGTAATCTTTTTTTAATCAAGTATTATTTTTGCAATACGTTTTTCCTAAAACTCTACCTTGGGTTTTTTAATGGGAAGGATTTGTTGATTAAACATTTCATATTATGTAATGAAATAATGTATGGATGAGCCCTGGGGGGGAAAAGATAATTTTATAAATATATTTTCCATAATCTTTAAACTAATAATTTTTAAGCTTGATTTCTTTTCTATTTCCCTATGCTCACAAACCACAGTGGTAGCCATTGTCGGCAAGATAATGGTAGCCAAGATAATGTTGAAGGAAAATAAATACTACTACAGAATTCTTTTATAATTTTAATTTGTGACTGTAAATAGTAACTCTTATTTGTGTATTAAGACTTGACATGACATTTATCAGATCTGTGATCATGATACATAGGGTAAAGTGACAAATAAGATTAGATCTCCTCAGAAACTTTCTACAATTCATAATTCTTATTGTTAACACTTGGTGTTGCCATTCTGATTTCCCTATGCTCACATCCCACCATGGCAGCTATTGTCAATTGTGGATATTTAACTGGGATAGATAAATTGTCTGTTATAACTTTGTGTGCGGTCTTATCTTGCATTCAATACCTGTCACAGACATCAAAACGATTGTTGTTTGAAAAAGTATATACTTTTTATGTTTGAGGTCGTGGTTATTGAATACAGCAGTTGGAACAGCCTACCTGAAAGAAATAAGCCTAATTTTTCCTCGTAAATCTGCAAAATGCTTTTAGCATGTGTTTACTGAAAACTGTTCACATTTCCCGAGAAACCTACTTCATGTTCTACTCATTTTCTTTTCAGACGGAGGACGAGTCGGGTCCAGGTAAAGAGATCACGGACATTGCTGCAGAGGCTCTCAGTCTGCAACCCAAGGGCTACACACTGGAGACCACTGAAGTAAGCATTAGACCAATGATTCTTCATCAGGCATGCAGTATGGCCATTGTTCATCATTGCTTTTCTCGCCACCGGGGTGACCCTATGAAGCTAACGTACAAAATTCTTGGATCAGGCAATGTTGGTTGCCATATGGTTGATATTTAATGCTGACTTTGGCAATTTATTACAGGTTCGAACGCAGGTTCCTTTCCTTCTGAAGCACACACTTCGCGAGTATCAACATGTGGGGTTGGATTGGTTAGCAACCATGTACGAGAAGAAACTGAATGGCATCCTGGCCGACGAGATGGGACTTGGGAAGACCATACAGACTATTGCTCTCTTGGCCCATCTGGCTTGTGAAAAAGGTATGTACTTTGTGCCAGGTATGCTTAAAAGTAGTCTAAATCATCTGACATTTAACTGATCAATTTAGCAGATATATAAAATTTAACCTAACATATACAGTTTTAGCCATTTCAGCAATTTTTATGAGTTATTTTAGAAAAATACACTTGAATTTTGATAGTTATCCTTATATTTCCCTTAGCTCACAAACCACGTTTACAACTATTGTCATCTGTGGATTATTTCCTGGGATAGATAAATGTCTGTCAAAACACTGTATGCTATGTTCACCATGCATTCAGCACCTAATACAGACAACATTTACAATATAATTCTATTTTAGATCAATAATTTTATACATTTGTTTCGCACATTCGGCTATACAATGCTAAACAACCAACCTGACTTTACAAATATCAAGAGTCTGTTCTGGCTCGATTGCTTTGTGCGTATAATTTTGCTTTTATGTTTGGGTCTACAAAAACTTGTTGGTTATTATAGGTGTTTCAATAAAGTCATGCGTTATATTTCCATTACTAGGTGTGTGGGGTCCTCATCTCATTGTTGTGCCAACCAGTGTCATGCTGAACTGGGAGATGGAGCTGAAGAAGTGGTGCCCTGCCTTCAAAATACTCACTTACTACGGCAATCAGAAGGAGAGAAAGCAAAAGCGAACAGTGAGAAATACAATCTTGTATGCTAGATTAGAGTAGGTTAGTTCTATGAAAAATTCCCGCAGCGACGATAAACACCATATTCACTCACTCACTCAATCTATGAAAAGTAATAATGGAAGAATGTTTACTTTATATACAAACATGTGGATAATCTTCATGTTTGTGGGAAAGATTCCTGCTGTGACCTAAAACAATAATTCATTCGCCCAATGTGAATAAAACATCTCGATTATAAAGCTAGATATGGAACGTTGTTTGTTAATGTGTCGTAATGGTTGATTGCTGTTTCTGAATTTTGACATTGTGTTGCAGGGTTGGACAAAGACGAATGCGTTCCATGTGTGTATTACTTCCTACAAGCTGGTAGTGCAGGATCACTCTGCTTTCAGGAGGAAAAAGTGGAAGTATTTCATCCTAGATGAGGTATGTAAAACTGATAATAAAAAAAAATACACTTTTAAAACTATTCTCTATGCTGTCAATGTAATTACTACAGTCAATGTCAATGGTAATTTACAGTGCAATGAACCTACATTGAAAACATCTTCCTTTTTACTTATCTTCCACAAACTCCATTTCAGGCTCAGAATATCAAGAACTTCAAGTCACAGCGGTGGCAGATGTTGCTGAACTTCTCGAGCCAGCGTCGGCTGTTGTTGACGGGGACGCCGCTGCAGAACAGTCTGATGGAGTTGTGGTCGCTGATGCACTTCCTGATGCCCCACGTGTTCCAGTCTCACAAAGAGTTCAAGGAGTGGTTCTCCAACCCACTGACGGGCATGGTGGAGGGCAGTCAGGAGTACAACGACAGTCTAGTCAGGAGGCTACACAAAGTACGGCTTGTTCCATGTACCACACTCACTGAAATATGCTCACTATTGCTTGTGTCGACAATTTGTAATAATATTTATTATGAAATCTTAGTATTAAGTGGTCTGCGAAGCTAGTTGTTGTTTTTTAAACATACAGTATTATATTATCTTTTCTAATCGTACGAACATTTCAATGTCTACTGTGAGAGAACAACAATGGCTTGTTTTTATATTGAACCTGCCATCTTTCTTCTCACAGAGTAATTCCTTTTGTGTTGATCCTCTGATAGCCACAATGACTATCAGACTAGACACAAGAGACAATGTCATGTACATCCAAAGCCACAATGACTATTAGACTAGACACAAGAGACGATGTCATGTACATCCAATTAACTTTTCCAGCATCATTTTCACCTTCTGTTGATAGTAATACATGGTGCATTTGTTTTTTACAGGTACTACGTCCATTCCTTTTGAGGAGGTTAAAAGATGATGTTGAAAAGCAGATGCCAAAGAAGTATGAGCATGTGGTCATGTGTCGACTTTCTAAACGACAGCGGTTCCTCTATGATGAATTCATGTCTCAGACCAAGTGAGTTGACTTCAATGTACAGGATAAAACATGGCAAGTTTGTAGGTTATCTTTCAACTGGACAAGTGATTGTGTGATCTTGCTTGTCTCAAATAACATTTCTGCTGTCTCCAATCAACATGTGTTAAATTGCTTATAGAATATTTGTACAACTTCTGAATGTTGTGTAATTTCTATTCTGTAAATTAAAATAAATTAATTCATTAGATGTGTAACGCATGTGTGAACGATTCATGCTGCGATGTTGGAACAATAAATTACTCGTTGAATATGCTTTAATTTCTTGGCAGATGTGTTGGAACTACTGGTTAATTAAATATTGTTTGCTTTATTACAGAACCAGGGAGACACTGGCACAGGGTCACTTTATGAGTGTGATAAATGTGCTGATGCAGTTGAGGAAGGTTTGCAACCATCCAAACCTCTTTGACCCCAGACCAATAATTTCACCATTCCAAATGGAGGGTTTGAGGTTCACCACAGCATCACTAGTTGCCAAAGTTTTGGAATACGACCCTTTCAAGGTACATTTCCTAGTGTCAACTGAAATAGAATTTATGTAAATATGGCATTTTGCTTTTTGATGAAACTACTGTAGATGTTCTTTGTCTGCATAGCTGCATAGCCAACAATATTGTAAATGCTTTGTTTAGATGAATTGTATGGGAAAACACTGTACATCAATAATTGGGTAGGTGGACAGCCCATTAGTGTATGGCTGGGTATGCATGTTAAAATAAACGTAGCCATTGACCAATATCGCTATTAAAATTCAATGCATTTTTTAACCAACCAATCTCTATTCTTTTGCAGCATGTGGATCTGTGTTCAATACACCCAAGCCTAGCCGAGATGGAAGTAGACTTGCCGGCATTCATTGCTCATCGCGTGAAGAAGCTGCAGACCTCGCGCCATCTGATAGTGGAAATCGACAGCCATCCTGATCCTCCGCCTCGACTGAAGCCAGGGAAGTTGAAGCCACTGACTTTCAGAAGCATCTCTCCGGCTACGCCCCAGTCCGGCAGGTCGTCTCCACTGGTGCCAATGACCTCCAGCAGGTCGGCGTCGCCTGTGCAGCTCATCCGGACTGTCCAGAGGACTTCTATGCCCAGTCAGATTCTGCAACCCACGCCAGTTCAAACAACTCCAGGTACGTTGTGTATTGGTGCATCCTCTGATTTGCAGCAATAATGTAAAGCTTTGAGAATGTCATGGCGTGTTTCTGACACATTATTAATATACATTGCTATTATTATTATTATTTATATCATTATTATTATTAGTCGTAGTATTTTCACTTCACATTTTCAGTGAATTACAAGAATGCAATTCCTATCTGAAATAGACTATTATGCTTATGGTGGCAATTTGTGAAACGTACGACCTGTTGTGTTCAGGTGTGGTTCCAATTAAACTGGCCCTAGTAAGCCAGCCACAGCCAACAGCTGTAGGGACGACAATGATAGGCCGGTCTCTCATCATGACTCAGGCCCAGTCAGTACGGCCGACCAGTTCTGCAGCCACCATGCTGGTCAGCTCTACAGCCAGCCCTCTGCAGGCCACCATACAGGCCAAGGTCATACCACAACAAATTCAAGGTAGGAATTGGACTCGCTTGGGTCTATGTTCAAACTTTGTTGTGTCAATTGTATGGATCCAATCATGTTGATGATTCCCATTGATTAAATATGGTAAATCAAATTAATTGTATTATATTAATTATATTTGTACATTAATCTATATATTGAATTGATTACAATGTTTTATGATCTCTGTGTGCAGGTGTGTTCCACTCCAGTTCCTCTTCTGTGATGCCATCCCAGCCAATTACTGTGCAGATTCAACAAACCGACCAGGGGACACGGCTGATGATTCCTACTGGTCAACTCTCGCAATTACCTGGTGAGCTGCCCGTAGTTCTAGTCTTAACTAGTGACAATAAAGCAGTATTTACTGGAATATTGAATTTTATATCACATATGGGTGAAAGATTCCCGCTGTGACGTAAAACAATAATTCAATCGCTCTATATCACATGTGCCAGTCAATAACAATGTTGCGTGTTTGTTTTCAGCTGGCCTGATTCAGATAGTTCAAACATCGACTGGTCAGCAGTTGATTGCAACGTCCAGCCCTATGGCCCCCATTCAACCTGTGATACCTGTACAGAATGTCTCCTCTCCCACCAGTGGTATGTACCTTTTCTATCGATTTCTTCAATATTTTAGACAATGAAACTTGCAGTAGTGAATGAAGATGCATTTGTAAACCATGCTGGTCATTCCAGTAGTTCCCTAACACTACAGATGTGTGCTGATGATCAATTGAAATTACCGAGGGTTTTATCTTTATTATTTTCATTATAAGATGTATGCTGATTTATCTTTCAATTGTGTTAAAAATGTTATATCTTAAAACGAGGTGCCATTCAGTAAATATTCAAACCCTTATTTGTTCCAGTAAATGGCCCCACTCCAGCTATTTCAGTAGCGACCCCCATATCCATTCAGTCCCTGTCAACTACCAGTACGCCAGTCATGCCCACCGTTACTCCAGTCAAGGGTGTGGCTACTGTACAGTTGCCAACAGGGACTCTCCCCTTAGCTCAGAAGCCCATCATGAGGGTCACTCCCATGGCCGTCAGCTCAGAAGGCTCTCCGTTCACTATACGGGCTGTCGCTCCTATGGCAACCGTAGCCTCTGCTTCCACCACCACCGTCACCAAAGGTATGCTTTATTACTTGCTGGCAATTGGGAGATGTAGTTTAGTTTGTGGATATATTGTGTGCCATGTCCTTGGATTAATATTCCATAGATTTCTTATGTTATCAATATAGCAGTGTGTTTTAGTATTTCCTTTGGTTTACAACCAATGTTTGTATAAATAATAGGGACTGTAAAATGACAAATCGATAATTTGAGGATACTTCATTACATTCTTGACAGAGCAAGAATGAGGATTATCTGGCCATTACCAAAGTCTGATACAATTTTTGTATCTGTTCTGTAGCCTTGGCCATAAATAAACATTAACATGACAGGAAAATATGCATTTGCTTGTTTTCTTCAGTCAATGTTAAAACATTGCATCAAGAAATATTTTATTAACAGAAAAGCAATGTTTCTCTTACTTTATGGAACTTGGAACTGTCTTGATATCTACATTACTTTGAACATCTTGTGTTTCTCATTATTTTGTAGTTGTTCCAAGTATGCAGACTCGCCCGTCTGCTACTGTGGCACAAGTTGGCGTTGTTGCTACCAAACCTTCAGATTCCTTATCATCTGCGGTTGCTGCAACAAACAAAAGTGTGGAGGAATGGAGAGAGCAAAAACTAAAAGCAGATAAAGCTGAAGAAAGATCCACATTCTTTCTGGTTAGTTTAATAGATGTAACATTGTATATTCATTTAGACAGTAACATTGTATATTCATTTAGACAGTATCAACAATCAAAGAATCAAGTGCCGGCTTTTTCTAGAACAAATGGAATCTTGGTCGATATAATGCATTGTGACGACTATGAAAGATAGCTATCTGTCGTCTACTAAACATGACAGGGCCATTACCAAAGTCTGATACAAATATTGTATCTGTTCTGTAGCCTTGGCCATAAAATAAATTAACATGATGTGAAAACATGTCTTTGCCTGTTTTCTTCTATCAATGTTGAAACATTTGAGCAGGAATTTGTTCTTTTCCTAGAAATATCTTATCATTGCTTGAATAGAAATCTGTATACATCCTGGAGGGACTATTTTGTCAGGGAAAATGATTCTTTCCACTATATTGAGAAGTAGGAATAGTAAGTCTCTATAATATGATCAACAAATTATTATAATGCATTCTCTATTTCAGCGTTCTTTGCGGGAGAAGAAGCGAGAACATCGAAGGCGGAAATTGGAATACATTGCCGATACAAACCATAAACATTGTGAAATTAAGCCAGTGTATGGACAAGATTTGTGTGAAGCAGTGGATGTTATGACCAGTCAGGCAAGGACGCATGTTGTGGATAACCTGTGGCATGGCCTAGGCAATGTGAACTGTATGCGTGCACACAAAGATGAAAGCCATTGTCATCCAGACGTCTTCTGGCACCAATCGGAACTCTTCAACCATCTGATACACACACCAATGAAGTATTTGACTGAAATGAAGGACCTACTCACTCGGTTAGTTTGAAATGAAATAAGCAGCATATTTTGGAATGTCAAGAATTAATTCATATTGGCAGAAATGTTTCAAAGATTTGTTTTGTTTCATTTGAAGTTGAATTTCCAGAAACTCAATTGTAGTTTTATGCATCATTGCAATTAAATATTCATGGCTTTATTATAAAACATTTAGTATCAATAATCTGATTTCTTCATTTAGTATCCATATAATTAACCCACTTTCTTTCTATCTATTCAGGTATACGTTTGTGACACCGTCTGTTGTTTCACCAGCAATCAGGATGCAAATCTCTCATCCCTCTCCATCAACGGAACATGGCGAGAAGAGATTGGCGTATTTATTGCACAAAGAAGTCTCGCCTAAAACTGCATGTCTGCATAGTCTTTCAACAAAAATGATGGTCCAATTTCCAGAGCTTCGGCTCATTGAATACGACTGTGGTAAGTATACAAATGGTTACTTACACCAGTGAATAGTAACATTGATCTCATGTATCAACAAGTAGATCCATTCAAATTTATGGCCAATATTTTTCAAATGTCAATGGTCATAAAATAATAAACCGAGACATCAATGGAGTCCTTTATTTGACTTGTGTCGAATAAAGTGCAGATTGTCTCGAAGATAAAACATCGGATCCTATGCTTTGCTTACTTAATATGAGTAACTGAATACCTTGTCCGAGATAATAGAACATTTATTGAATTGTATTCCATAAGGTCTGTTTCAGTAAAACATTTATGGTACCCAAGACAATGCGCACACGCACTGAAGCATATCCCTGTGTTACATTGTCTTCAAATACTATACATGTTCTACTTTAAAAACATTGAAATATGTACACACAAACACAGCAGCCATTTTGAAATATTGCCCTACTTGCAGAAGGTTTGAATGTTTTGATGTTTGCAGAAGGTTTGAATGTTTCGATGTTTATCAACAGGTAAACTACAGACGATGAATGTTCTGCTGCATCGTCTGAAGAGTGGTCAACATCGAGTGCTGGTCTTCACTCAGATGACCAAGATGTTGGACATCCTGGAGGCATTCCTCAGTTACCACGGCCATCGCTACCTCCGACTGGATGGAACCACAAAAGTTGAACAGAGACAGGTAAATATTGTAAACCATGAAAGACAATAACTATGCAGCTGGTAGTTATGTATTGGGAGCTTGGAACTATTAGTAAAGTCGAGTCAGTAAGACTTGCCAAATCCATAATTTTATTGTTGAAGTGTATTTGATTTGATCTTAGTCTAACAGATTCCTTGAATTTCTTTAAGGCGTTGATGGATCGGTTCAACATGGATCGCAGGATTTTCTGCTTCATCCTATCAACACGATCTGGTGGTATTGGTGTAAATCTGACAGGAGCAGATACTGTGATATTCTACGATAGTGATTGGAATCCAACCATGGACGCACAAGCTCAAGACCGATGTCATCGCATTGGCCAGACTAGGGATGTCCACATATACAGGTAAAGTTGATCATTTATAATGCATGCAGACAAATTTGTGAACCGAAAGTTGTTTTCTTTTTTATATGTCCATTGCCAACTCCTTGGGCAATATAATTTTATCCGTTTTTCCTTCTTCAGGTTAATAAGTGAGAAAACCATTGAAGAAAACATCTTGAAAAAGGCCAACCAGAAGAGGCTACTTGGTGATTTGGCAATAGAAGGTGGAAACTTCACAACAGCTTTCTTCAAAGAGGTAAGAGAAGTTAGAACAAATAATGTATTGAACAGGCCCAGTAGTATGAAAGCAGTTATTATTGGATCTGATTGTGTAGGCAAAGTAGATACCTTTCCAAATTTGCAATATTAATGATGTTTTTGTGAAATATTTCCATTGAAACAAAGCAATACTTAATTCCTTTCCTTTCCTTGTATTGTTTTATTTGATGTATAATGTCACACTATATTGTTCCACAGCAAACCATCAAAGATCTGTTTGCCGAGCCATCTGGCCTTGATGCTCTTTCTAAGGAGAAGCAGGCACTGGCCGCCCTGAAGGAAGAGAAGGGCAAGGAAATCAAGAGAGAAGCCACCCCCAGAAAAACTGATGGCGAACCCAATGTGCTGGCTCAGTTTGAACAGGTTGGTAATCAGTGGAGTCTCCCGGTTTCAGAATGGTACATCTGGTACTGGCAGGACACAGACGCAAACAAATTGAACAGATAATGTGTATTTCCAGGCAATACCTAGTAGGTCAAGTAGGCCACATGTTAAAACTATGTTAAAATGTAATGCTAAAATGTCTCGATTACCATACCAACCATAATCATGCTGAACAAACATAACTAAGTATATGGATAGAGTAATTAGGTAAATGTATACTTTGGGATGGAGGAGAGGACTAGTGCTAATAATTCTTCAAAAATAATGTAGACATTGAAAACAAGGTCGAGACATCAATGGAGTCCTTTATTTGACTTGTGTCTAATAAAGTGCAGATTGTCTCGAAGATAAAAATCGGATCCTATGCTTTGGTCACTCAATATGAGTGACTGAATACCTTGTCCAAGACAGTTATTGACATGTGAATTACAATAAGGAATCTACCATACCTTTCTACAAACATACTGTTCAGTTGGATGGGAAATTGTAGAATTAGCTAAATTGTTGATAATTTAGAACTTTAACCTAATAAGATATTTTCAGTTGCTGTATTGACCAACAACAGGCATTGTGATAATACAAATAAATTAAATTAGTTAAAACCTCAGAAAAGGTTTAATGTCAGAATATTTAGAAATTCCAAAATCAGAATTATTCACAATTGATATGAATATATTCTCAAATACCATATAAACTAATATTCACTGATCATATTATAAAGCAAACCCAATAAAATGGTTTTTGGAGGTCGTTCCATTTAATTCGAATGTTTAGAAATGCCCAATTCGTAATAATTTACAATGGATATATTAAATCAGGCTTTTTAACGTATATTGAAAACAATTTAAGAAATGGATGTATTGTTCTACAAGAATATTTGTATTGAAGCTTAATTGTTTTTGAGTTGTCGAGATATCAATGGAGTCCTTTGTTTGACTTGTGTCTAACAAAGTGCAGATTGTCTCGAAGATAAAGATCAGATCCTATGCTTTGGTCACTCAATATGATTGACTGAATACCTTGTCTGATACAATTATTAACAAAGTAATTATTCTATAAATAGGGAACTACCATTGTAGTTGCGGTTTGCTCAAATAGACTGTTGGCAGTTTGAAATGGTTTGGACTTGCATCTAGAATATTTCAATAACCGATACCAAAATTATACCACAACTGATACTAAAATTCAGACGTGCTTACATTTGAGTGTGGGTGTGAGGATTTAAAAAACTAAAGTATGACTCTTTTTTTTAATGTTTAAAAAGCCCAATTCAGTGGGATTCACAATTGACATGAAAAATGTAATCTGGGCTTTATAATATGTATGAAAAGTTGTGTCTGATGTATTAAACATGCTGCTCAAAATATTCAAATTAAGTATCTTGACAAGTCGAGACATCAATGGAGTCCTTTGTTTGACTTGTGTCTAACAAAGTGCAGATTGTCTCGAAGATAAAGATCGGATCCTATGCTTTGATCACTGAATATGGGTGACTGAATACCTTGTCCGAGACAATTATTTACAAAGTGATTATTCAATAAATAGTTGAGTTTTGCTCAAATAGACAGTTGACAGTTTGAAATGTTTTAGACTTGCATCTAGAATATTTCAATAACCGATACCAAAATAATGATCGGCATTGCCATGATAATTCAAAGTTGCGACTGTTTATAATTAAAGTGTCTGCTCAAAGTATGATGTTTATTAATGTTATTTTTTAGAAATCCAAATTCAGTGGGTTTCACAATTGACATGAAAAATGTAATCTGGGTTTTTTAAAAAGTATGCAGAGCTGTTTCCAATATATTAAGGATACTGTTCAAAATATTTAAATTAAGTATCTGACAAGTCGAGATATCAATGGAGTCCTTTGTTTGACTTGTGTCTAATAAAGTGCAGATTTTCTCGAAGATAAAGATCGGATCCTATGCTTTAGTCACTGAATATGAGTGACTGAATACCTTGTCTGAGACAATGATACCATAATTAAGGTTTGCTCAAATAGACTGACAGTTTGAAATATTTCAAAAACCTATGCTAAAATCTCCCAACAATACTGACCAACATTGCCATAATAAATTCAGATCTGCTCACAGTTGTGTGTGGAGTTGGGCTTTTTGTAATTAAAAGGTGTTGGCTCAAAAGTATTACTGTTTTATTTAAATTATTTGTATATTTATGTTTATGTTTTAAAAGGCCAATTCAATTCAGTTGGATTTGCAATTGATATGAAAAATGTAATCTGGGTTTTAAAAAATGTATGAAAAGTTGTATCTATACAACATTTTTTGTGATAAGTCGAGACTTCAATGGAGTCCTTTGTTTGACTTGTGTCTAACAAAGTGCAGATTGTCTCGAAGATAAAGATCGGATCCTATGCTTT